>JAKCPI010025081.1:0-62859 GCA_023213315.1 Euborellia annulipes
AAGCATATAAAAGCTTTTTATTTGGCTGAATCTGCCCTATCAAAATCTTAATTATTTAATTACAGAAACTTCGAGGGCGTTAGTTATCTTCATCAGTCTAATTACAATACAAATTCAGATAAAAAAATATATATTTAATATACTAAGGCCAATGATATCGTCATTAAGTTACTGTCTAAATTTTATAGAATTTGAACTTTCGAACAGTCTATTATCCAACTTGAGCGCCTTATTGCTGAAAATTTCAATTTCTCCTATTCAATTTAATTTAACTCCTTAGCAATGATAACAACCTCATATAATAATATATATTATCTGAAAAATTTATTTTAAATTTGCTATTTTAGAGAGCTTATTACAAGAGCGGATACAATGGGGGGTTAAGGGGGTATTTACCCCCCCCCCCCTCGCCCCGAGATTTGAGAAAAATATTTTATAGTTTTTATTAATTAATTATATATAATTAATTTTAAAAATTAATATTTAAAAATTTGATTTGTATTTATATTCTGGTAAACAAGCACAGAATGCGCCTTTAAATTACCGAAATTAAGAATAAATTGTGTGATGTGCGACCAGTAACACACCAGATTATCGCCCCCCCTGAGAATCCCTCTTCTGGATCCGCCCTTGGCTTATTATTTAATTTTTTATAAGAAAAAAACATCTCCAATAGTTTATATCACTTAATTATGAAATTTTTGTGCTCTTATGAATTTATTTACTTTTTCGATTTTTAATTTTTTGAGAACTAAAAACCTAAAAAAAATTCGAAAACTATAATTTTAAATAGTTCATTTATTCTTGTTTATTTTTATTTAGGCAGTATAATATTGAAAATCTTTATTATAACTCTATATAATTTTCTTTAGACCTCAAGGATAATCCAATATTGCGGTCAAGACAAGATGGCGGACGTGACGTATCCGTGACGTAGGCTTTCGACAATTTTCTCAGCTCAATGTCACACCGGATTTTTCTTTAATCTAACCATCCGTTCAACCTATCTTATTTTTATTCAAATGAGATTGTTTTATCTATTTTTTTTTTTAACTCAACTTTTAAATAGTCTGAAGATAGCAGAAAGCAGGCAGGAAGATCGTAAAGATAATTTCACATATTGACGTCATTAGTTCAAAACGTTTTTAAAAGCAACGTTTGACAACTTAATTCCTCACAATTTAACAGTAGTTTGACACTGACATTTACAATTCTCTCCAGGTAAAAAAACTGTTATTTTAAATTCTGGTTAAATATAAAAAAATAAAAATACGAGTATAAGCTGGGATTTTTTCATTTTTTTTATATAACTCAAGAAACTATGAACAAATCAATTGGTGAATTGTTTTTTAATTTATTAAACTTTTTATTTAAATTCTTAATTCAAAACGTTATAATAATTAAAATATTTTATTTTTTAGATCATTTTCTACTCTAAAATGTTGAATAGAATGCGACCCACTTTTAATATCCATAAAAGGTTATTGGGGCCACTCAATACAATGGAAAATCCTAAATTTCAAATGCATCAGGAACCCAAATTGCAAATAGAAAGGTATACTCTAAACATAAGAGACAATATATTAGTATATCTGTATTGTTGGTAAAATTTTTATCATTTTCATTATTTTGAAGTCAGTATTAATTAAATCAGTGTTTTTTTTTAACATCATTTATATATATATAGTTTTGTTTATTTTTTTTTTATAAAGAATATTCTGTTTAGTTAATAAAAATCATATTCGTATTTGTCATATTGTCCTCTAAAGTTTGAAAATTACTCTGGATGGATCCGCACGAACTCTCCGACAACAACAAAGCTTCTACATATCGAGAAAGGATGGAAAGCACAGTCGTTTCGCGATCTCAACCTACTATTTGGAGAAGGGGCAAGTGAAAGACAATCTCTAATGTGGTTTGCTAGCTTTATATCAGATGATATCAGCCTGGTGAACAATCCAGAAAGAGGTTGAACATTGGACTCTGAGGACAGACACTTATAACAACCATGAAAGAGGGTGAAAGTATGACAACTCAAATCCTTGCCGACTAATCAACGATCATATGAAAAAGCTTGGTTTAGTGAGTAAATTTCCTAGCTGAATCCCTAAAATGTCAAAAAGGAAGTATGCCTTTTGCCGGTGATATACCATAAGTCGTCCAATATAAGAAGTGGTGAGTTTGATGGGACAGAAATGAAATCATCATCATATCAAACAACATTTGTTATTAGTGAAACGAAAGTGATGAGCGTTCGCCAGAAAAACGGTAATTCAACATCAAGGTCTATCTAATTCAAATTATCTCCATGCTACATCAATTGTTTTCCACTATGTTAAATGTCGTGTCGTCAAATTTTTCGAATGGGTGATGCTTTCTCATTCACTATATTGTTACACAGAGGCGCCGCCTACAGACTAGTACGTTGCTTGATGAAAAATTGGCAAACTAACAACACAAACAAAATTTATTAGGATTTGAATGACTTGGTGACCCATGTCAAAGCATGGATTGTCTCTAAGCACTTTTCACGTGAAATCGACCTTCTGCCAAGTAAATGGAAAGCACATATTGAAGTCGAGAATGAATATTTTCCAGATTAATCATATAAACATGTTCTGTTAAATTTTTGTTTAAAACAACAGTGGAATTATCCATCAACCAATTATTTACCACCCATTTAAACAGAATCTACAATATATATACACACACAACCCGAAGAACGGTATCTAACTTTTACTTTCTCTTGCCTATATATATACTGTATATATTTGTTAATATAGATATATATATATATATATAGACAGTCTTTTCGGCAATTTGGTATCCAAATGGCTTAAATAAAATCATCGGACTGCCTGGGATCCGAACCCACGACACTTGGTATAGAAGATCAGCACGCTACCAACTACACCAAGCCCGAGGGCGTTCCCAGATTTATAAATTTTATATCTTGAATACTAATATATCGACGGATATTGAGAGACTTTAAACGGTTTTTTTTTATATATATTAATACGATACAACAAGTTTAACTGTCACATTTATTTATTATATCCATTTGATTTCATGTGACATGAACCCACCACACCTCTTTGACTCTCAAGATAATTCATAAAAGTGTCAGTAATGAAAGTTAAGAAAACATGATTGGGCAGAAAAATTATATCACATATAGCTATCATATATGTCCCCTTGGCTCATTATAGGCCAATAATAAATATATAATTATCTTTGTTTTTTGTAAATTTTTTTTTTTTTTAGATAATATTTATTATCTAAACTAAAATGACTATTTGTCCCTTCCATATTGCATTAAGAGACCTTGTGTTTGTTAGATATACAAAAAATTCTATGTTATTACCAATAACAACCTCATCAACGAAACGAATTCTTCAAGTTATTACCAATATCTACTTTGGTAACAAAAAAAAAATAATAGGAATAAAACACATATTAATATATAGATGTGTAATGGATGTAAATTAAGGAAATTTAGTAGATCAGTAGAGGTATCCTCTAAACGTCATTAGCAAAAAAATACAAGTTTTTTATTTATTCTACTAAATTTACAAATAATAATATCAAAAATTTTTTTCTAGTGAAATAGCCTAATTATTTAAATATTCACACAATGAGACCAATAAAATTATCAAAATGAGGGTCCCTCAAGAAGAGGGGGGCATTTGCTAAATGCCTAAAGGAGTGAAATAATTACAAAAGTTTATTTAAGGAAAATATAATGCCAATTCGGGCTTTTATTGCAACATATACGTTTTTATCAGAACTAAGTCGATTTGACCGACAAATAAATATGCCGAGAAAATGAGCGAAGAACTTGTAATTACCAGGTACAGTGAGGGACAAGATTAAGTTCCACCCATGCGTTTTCTACTGGTGATTATTTCATTGTTTTTAAAAAAAATATTTTTTATTTTTTAATGGAAACTTTCATGGTTCAAACAAGGAAAATTTCCAATAAAGATTTTAATTTTCTTTTGTAAAAACAATGAAATAATCACAAGTAGAAAACACATGGGTGGGACTTAATATTGTCCCTCACTGTACCTTCTCCGTATTGCTCTGTTCCAAATGAAGCAAACAAAATGCTTATCAGAAGTTCAGAATTTGACTGATACTGTCTTGGTCATATTTTAAAATTATTTTTACAAAGAATAATTTATTTAGATTATAAATTTTTATTTTGATAAGAATTATAATATATCACTTTTTTTAATATTTGTCTCTAGTCTAAGGTCAATTTTAATTAAATTTCTAATTTCAATTTTAGATTGCCAATCATGAATCGGTTCTTTGATTGTATACCGATAATTATTAAAGAAATTCAAAATTCAGAAGAATTTTTTCGAGATGCTCCAGCAGAAAAAAAATGGATAAACAATGTTGGTTTTTTTTTTCTTTATTTAGTAAAATGGAAAAATTTTAATTTTTTTCTTTTCAGGTTTTTGAATATAATATAGGAAACGGAAAACAAAATAGATCTTTGGCTTTATTAAATAGCTATTATATTTTAAAGCCTCAAGCAACATCTGACGATATGTTTCTAGCCAATATTGTAGGATGGTGTATTGAAATTGTAAGTAGAGATATAATTCGCTAATGTCTGTCTATTTTTTCCCCCCAGGATATCTCCAACACCTGTAAGAATTTTGAAATAAAGTTTTATATGTTCAAAGAGGACTTTCTAAAGCAGAGTTTTCCAATCTTTTTTGATTCATGCCTCCCTAAATAGATAACAGAATTTTTCGCCACCTAAGTCAAAATATTGGTCTATCTATATAAAATTGAAATATTTTCCAGGCTCGCCGCGGCATCTTGTAACATAGCCATAGGAAGTACTTTTGTAAATTCGAAATTCTATTAATTTCGGAGTCATTGTTATAGTAAAGATTTCTCCCAGAGTAAATGAATGCATGGTGAAGATATTAATTAAGTCCTGGTTAAAACAAGGGGAACTTTATAAGCAATACCCGAAAGAAAGATGAAAAAATACGGCTCGTTGTCAAAATGTATATATATAATATATATTTCTTAATATGAATGGCCCAGGATAGATAGCTGACGTTTATTTGCTCTGAGGTTACGTATTACGCCTCCTAGAGCACAGAAAATTAATCAAGAAAATTAAAATTAAAATTCATACAAATCGCAAAAATATAAATCGTATGCTCTCCCTTCTCCCCAAAGCGGCGCGAGTCATTCAACCGACTCCCTCTGCTCATTTAACAAATATTCGCGTAACCTGCTTTTGAACGTTGCCACTATCTCCAATCCCCTAATGCACTCCGGGATACCGTTCCACAACCTCACAAACTCCACAGAAAACGACTTGCCAAATGGTGTCGTTCTGTGCTTGGCAACTGCAGGTCAAGCGGAATCCCCCTGAGACTCCTGGGCACATTATTCATCCTAAATTGGATATCCTCGTATAAGTAGGAGGACTGCTGATTCTTCAACAGACCACACACATAACACCCCAAGTAGTACCTCCTCCTATTCCTCAACTTTAAACAACCGAGCTTATTATAGTAGGACGTTGTGTGCTGGTCTACGGGGATTCCGAATATAATCCTCTCGCAGAACTTTAAAACTCTCTCAAGTGCAAATCCCCTCTCCCCTGACAAATCATTGTAGACCAGATAGTAGTCGAACTGTGGCATTATCAATGAGTTGACGGCCACCCGCCCAATTACCAGGGGCAAGCAATCTTTTATCTTTCCATGAGAGGGTTCTATCGAACACCACTCCAAGATTTTAACAGAATTTGAATAGGCGTGAGCACTGCCTCCGATCCTCACTAGAGGTTCAGTGAGGGACAATATTAAGTCCCACCCATGCGTTTTCTATTTGTAACTATTTCATTGTTTTTAAAAGAATATTATATATTTTTGGAACTTTCACGGTTCAAACCAGAAAATTTCCAATAAAGTTTTTAATTTTCTTTTATAAAAACAATGAAATAATCACAAGTAGAAAACGCATGGGTGGTGCTTAATATTGTCCCTCACTGCACCTCCACCAGTTGCGAATGTGGGCGTCACTGTCAAAAATAATGGCTCTGGTTTTTCCCACATTCAATTTGAGTTTTTTGTCGTCCACCCATCTACAGATTCTCTCTATGTCACAAAACGGCAAAAAATATAAATCTGCAGGTCGTCCTCGAACAAGTGATACCTGGAATGCGTTATCTACCGGTCAGAACAAAACTCTGGGGTACTCCCGATAATCCTCTGTGATCGGAGAATAACAAACCATTTCGGGGAAGATGAGATAGCTCTTTCATATTGAGAAAATATATATATACAATACATTAGAATAATAAGAAGCTTGTTCCATTTTAACCTCCGCTATGAAGCGGGAGGATATTTAGTAAAATTATATATATATATATATATATATATATATTTTTTTTTTGTTTTAGCTGCAAAGTTATTTCCTGGTGACAGACGACATTATGGATCAATCTCTGACTCGAAGAGGACAACCCTGTTGGTATCGAGTAGAAGGAGTTGGTTTGAAAGCTATTAATGACGGATTATTGCTTCAATCGTCGATCTTTCTTTTATTAAAGAGATTTTTAAAAGATCATAATTCCTATATGGAATTGGTTGAATTATTTAATAAGGTAAATTTGGAGAATATTATTCTTATTCTCGTTTTTTTGTATTTTTATGGGTGCTTATTCTTCGCGTTAATATGATTTTTAAAGACTAATTAGAGCTCTAACAAGACTTAAATTTACAAATTTAACTATAAATAATGCATATATCCTCTTTATGCAAAAGCTGTGAAAAAATACTTAATTTAAATAGAAGAAACAAAGAATTATTTTCTAATTAACATATCTAATTATAAATTTCTTATTTTTCAGAGCAATCTTCAAACTATTTTTGGACAATATCTAGATTTAAAAAATGATGAATCGACCTTTTGTTTGGATACTTTTACAATGCAACATTATAAATGCGTTGTTAAATACAAGACTTCTTTTTATACTTTCGTATTACCTATTGCTGCCGCTTTATATCTGGCAAGTATTCATCTTTGTATTGTAATATAGAAGCTATATATGGGTCATTCTACGAAAATGGATTAACTTCGCGTAATAGCAAATAATTCAGGAATTACCAAACATATTGACTTTTTTTAAATCTTCAGATAATAGAAAAAGTTAATAATTTTCGGACACACATGATAAATATTGAAATTTAAAAAAATTTGATGAAAATATTAGGCTTTATTACCCGTCTTTAGACCTTAGCCGAGCTCAAAAAGTGAACATTTAAATGTAAATTTATTTTAAATTATCTCATTATTATCCATATCGATATAATCTAAGATACTTTATTAAGCGTTGTTAAGTCATAAATTTTGATTTTAAATATTTTTTTTTATTTCAAAGTCGCATACACCTCGATCCTAGCCTCAGCCCCTAGCCTTATGTTAAATTTGAAAAATATCTGTTGAAAATAATTATATGTTTTATATAAGTTTAGGGCGTAAAGATGGCATTGGTGCCCAAATGCCGGGCGTTATCCATCTTTTATATAGGCCTACTTTTATTGTTATTTTTGTATCCAAAATCAGCATGTAAACACTTAAATTTGTCAGTCCCTAGCTAAGTAATATTTTGGAAATTTATTAATAATTATTTCAACAATATACTGGATTTGCTGCTTTTCATTGTTATATTTAATATATAAAAGAAAAAATATATTCCATATCAATTAGCAGATTTTTTGTTTTATATCAAAAACGTCAGTCCCCTGGAAGTTTTTCAACTGTAAGCTAAGAGGTTGTTGAGTTAATATATTAATACCAAAAAAAATCCAAAAAATCTGAGTGTTATTATATAGATACAATAAAATAAACTTATTGTCTATCAAAATTAGAAACAATTGAAATCAAGTTACAAATTGTGCATTTCAAATTCGACCCCAAAGTTAACCCATTTTTGTAGAATAACGCATATAAATGGATAGATACAGTTTCTATTTGGCCATTTGAAGTGATTTAATAGATACTATTGTAGAATTAGAGGTAGAGAAGTCATAAGTAAGGAAGACTGTGATATTTCCTGTTCTGTAAATGTTCAAAGAAACAACTTGGTCTTTTCCTCGTCAGAATGCCCCAACAATGATGAGCAATTATTCACTATAGGCAACTCTCTCTTGGTTTTACTTGCAGGAGGTTAATAAAGCTTTAAACATTTTAAATGAATACAATTTTTCAATAATCCTCCTGGATGAGACTCCTCTATCCCATTAAAATTATAAAGAACCAATTAACTATATTAGTCATTTATTTCAAGATTTATTTAGTTATGCTTTTTTTGTAGAGTTACTTTCATGGGCTCATTTTAGGGAATTAGGTTCATGTTTCCTTCTTGATCACTAATAATTGCAGAAATTTTTGCCATCTGGTGGATTATATAGAATAATAAATTTAATAAATACTAGGAACCGACCGAATATTCGGTTTCGGTTACGGTTTCGGCCAGTTTCGGCCAAAAATCATGGTTTCGGCCGTAGTTTCGGTTTCGGCCAAAAAGTGGCCGAACCTTTCGGCCGGCCGAAACCAGAGTCTGAAAAAATGGGATGAGACTCGCATGCAAAAAATATAATAAAAAAAAAAACTTTTTAAAAAAAATGCTTTTTTTTTTTTTTTTAAACATTCACACTTTTTTCTCATTCACACTCACACTCACACACACATTCACACTGTCTTTTCGGCAGCTCAGGCCATATAAGACATTTTCGATAACCGTTATTTATGAATTTATATATATTAGGGTCCAGGCATTTTTATTTAAGCCATCTGGTATCCAATTGGCTTAAATAAAATCATTGGACTGCCTGGGGTCCGAACCCGCGACGTTTGGTATATGAGGTTAGCACGCTAACCTCTACACCACGCCCCGTGGCCATGCTTTTATTTAAATTGAACTAAAAAGAGAAAAATAATTTAATTGTTCTTGTTAAAATTGTTGAATATTTATTACTTAAAATAAAAGCGTGGGGCGCATATTGATAGCTTAAGGAATTGTATATACATACTTAGAGCCTCGGAATCACTTCGAAGCGCCCCACGCTTTTATTTTAAGTAATAAATATTCAACAATTTTAACAAGAACAATTAAATTATTTTTCTCTTTTTAGTTCAATTTAAATAAAAGCATTTTTTAAAAAAGTTTTTTTTTATTATATTTTTATTTTAAACTTTTTAGTCTTTTTTATTATAGAATATTAAAAAAGAAGACAGGATGCGTGAAATAAAGTACCACATTAGTTTGGTCTATTTTGGTGAAACCCAACTCACTATTTGCGTCATCAAAAATGACCCTTAAGTATCAAATTTCACACCCCTAGCCCTTCGGAAAGTCTTTTGAAATTAGATAAAAACGCGTGAGGTTTCAAATAAAGTACCACATTAGTTTGGTATATTTTGGTGAAACCCAACTCACTATTTGCGTCATCAAAAATGACCCTTAAGTATCAAATTTCACACCCCTAGCCCATCGGGAAGTCTTTTGAAATTAGATTAATACGCGTGAGGTTTCAAATAAAGTACCACGTTAGTTTGGTCAATTTTGGTAAAACCCAACTCACAATTTGCGTCATCGAAAAATATCAAATTTCACACCTCTAGCTCATTGGGAAGTGTCCCAAACAAAGACTCAAAGTTGGTGACCTTGAAAGAGTAAGTTAAGGTGCGCGTCTCGGGGTGCTAATTTTGGGACTTTCCAGCGGCCACAATTTTAAAGCTATCGACCTCAAATTTTTTTAAAATTAAAGCTATTTAAAATATCTACAACTTATAGAAGCCCTTTTTTGATTTTCGAAAAAAAAAAATTTTTTAGATTAATGGCATTAAATAAAAGATATTTTAAAAAAAGGAGCTCTATATCTTGTAGATAATTAAATTAGTAATCATTGTGTTAAAAAATAATTAATTTTTTGCCTTTAATTAATTAGCTGGAAAGTCTAGAATGAAATGCAATTTGTCCCTTGTTTTCCTATGGGGAACACTAACGCCATCTCTTGCCGCCTCGAGTCAATCGTGTTTTAACGGTTTTCCGAGACGCGCACCTTAAATAAAAGCATTTAAAAAAAAAAAGGTCAAATAATTTGCACTTGAGGGAGAAAAAATTTTAGTCTCCTTAAAAAAAAGGTAAAATGATTTTCACGGGAGGGAAAAAAAATTCAAAAAAAAAAAGGTAAAATGAAAAAAAATTTTATAGGAAATACAAGTTTCGGTTTCGGTTACGGTTTCGGCCGAAACTAAGGTTGAGGCCGAATATTCGGTTTCGGTTTCGGTTTCGGCTGAAAATCTTGTTTGGTCGGACCCTAATAAATACTCAAGGAATTCATTGAACGCCTTGTTTTTATATAGGTCATATATATATATATATATATATATATATATTTATTGGATCAACTAATATCAAATTTAATGTTAGAAAATAAGTTTAAAAATTTCTTACCATCAACAAAATAATAATAATAATATAGGAAGGTGAAGAAAAAAAGACTTAATTCGGCCCAAAATTATCTATTTCCTATGTCGACGTTTCGGGGACTATACGTCAACATAGAAAATAAATAATTTTGGACCGAATTAAGTATTTTTCCTGTGAATTAAACGGCCCTCCTCCATGCGATTATAATAATAATATAAGCAAATCACATTCGTATCATTTTCTGATGACTGGCCAGTCATCATAATCTTGAATATGAAACGTTCCAAAAAAGAGACTCAATTAATGACTGCAATCTCTTTCTCTCCAAACAAGAACAACGTTTTAAAACAGAGATCAAATTAAAAGAAATTTGTGGTTGGTGCAGCGCGAATTTTCCCCATTTATTATTAATTATTATTAAGAAACAATATATATATATATATATAGACTATATAGGCCTATTATAAAGTAGTCAGCATAAAACAAGATAATAAATTTAATTAAATTTTTTAGGCGAATATAAAGAGCAATCAAGCTCATCAAGAAGCCGAAAATATTCTCTTGAAAATGGGAGAACTTTATCAAATTCAAGTAAGTACGACTTTAACTTTAGATAAATAATGTAAATATTTCATAACAATTTCTGTGCTCACTCACAAAACATATTATGATAGAAATAAAATATTAACCCAAAACGGAGTCAATAAATTTATATTTTCATTTCAGGATGATTATTTGGATTGTTTTGGAGATCCAGATCTTATAGGGAAAACTCCCGGATTAGATATTGCGCATGGGAAAAGTTCTTGGTGTGCAGTAAGGGCTTTAGAGCTCATGACACCTGAACAAAAAACTATTTTTAAAGTAAGTATAAGTAGAGTATTGAAATAATTTCTATAAATTGATATTTATCATATAACTTTATCACCGTTTTAGAATTCTTTTGGACGGCCTGAACCGGAACACATTGCCAGAATAAAAAATTTATACACACAAGAACTTCATCTTGATGAAGATTATAATAATTTGTTGATGAAAATTAAAAAATCGGTTGCAGATGAAATCGACGCAATTAAAAGTCCGGAATTGCCAAAAGAAATCTTTTATGAACTTTTGGAAAAATTCATTAATCGAAAAAATTAATTTATCAATAGATATAAAAAAAAGTATATTTTCTAAAGAGTATTTTTAATAACAATATTTTTCTAATTAAAATTTATCTTTGTTATTAAATATAAATATATATATATATATTTATTTATTTGTTTTATTTAAGAAATATATTTATTATAGGCTATACTTTTCGCATTTCATATATTTATAAGTGGTATCATTATTTATTTATTTATTTATTTATTTAAATATGGGCAATTTTGTTTTATAATTTACTTTCATAAAATAAATCGTTATTTAAAGAACGGTTGTTTTTATTTCTTTAGCCATACTCAATCAAAATCTGTGGATTTGAGGTGTAATATTCTCTTGTATGGCGATATACTAATTCCCCCAGATGCAAAATCTTTAGAGAATCAAATAAATTCTAATTCTAAAATTCTAATAATATATATATATATATAAATACACATGCTTGCTATTTTCAAGAGTGCAAGTGTAGTATGAGAAACAAATATCTTTTAGAATAGGGAGGAAAGAAACCAGCTTTTAGTCGAACACATTAATCAAGGTAAACGTTTCTGTAACAGTTGCCAACTTCAGTACCAATGTAAGGTCTTCTTGTCATATATATAATAGTAGGAGAGTTGCTTATAGGAAACATCAACCTGGAGCGCTCGGAAAGCAAATCTCTTTTGATATCTCTCGCGGATACAAATGGATAATGTGAATAACTGTAGAGCTCTAGAAACTTTGTTGTACAGTAAGCGCCAAAGTTAAGTCCCACCCATGCGTTTTCTACTTGTGATTATTTCATTGTTTTTATAAAAGAAAATGAAAATCTTTATTGAAAATTTTCTAGATTTGAATCAAGAAATTTTGGAGTTTAGGCTTTCACAGTTGTTATCATTATTAAAAGAATTTGATTTTCTGTTAACTGTGGTTTATTTATAAAACTTTCAACGTTTCGGCCACTCATTCTGTAAATTTACAAATTAACCACAGTTAAACCGAAAATCAAATTCTTTTACAATTGAAAGTTTCCATTAGAAAATATATAATATTTTTTTTAAAAACAATGAAATAATCACATGTAGAAAACGCATGGGTGGGACTTAATATTGTCCCTCACTGTAGTGGATGACGAGGGCACATTTCAACTTTTTACTTTAGAATTTTTATTTTTTATTATTACTTTTAAAACAAATCTTCTAAGCACCAATAACTAAAACCATATTTGAAGCAGCTTCTCAATTTTTTCCACAGTTCCTAAACAAAGACAAAAGATCAAATTTTTCATTTTCAATGAAGCATGCACTATGTTGAAATGTACCCCTGCCATGGGGCACATTTCAACAAAATGAATATAAAAATTAATAATTCTATATACATTTCAACCAAATCAATTTGATTTAGGCCTATAAATTAAAAGATAATGACAGATTGAAAGAATAACACTTTAGGCCTCATTATTTTGCCTTTTACTAAAGAAAAATTTACAGTAAATGTCATGGTAGATACAGCTCGAGCAATTCCTCCACTTATATTTGGTTGAGGCAATTTCATTTTGATATCGCTCCTTTCACTGCAGCTAATGTCATCCTTTTCAGGAAAATAAAATTTACAATAATCTTCTTTCTTCCTTATTAATTTACCTTATTAACTCCCTTCTTTTTCTTCTATTTGTCCAACCAACAGGACTTTATTTCTCTTTTCAGAAAACTCAACAAGAACAAAGTCATTAACTTATAAAATCAAATCATCATTCATTTTAAAATCCATTTGCTCTTCAAGTTCTGAAATTGTAGACATAATAAGTTGTGCTAAATCTTCACATTCAGATTCATTATATAAAGAAACATCATCTGCATATTCGCTATCCAAAGGTTCAATAAATAAAATTTTTTTACTTTGATTTATACTTTGGCCTGCATCTGGTTATCTTAGACATTACTTTTGTTTTTTTACTTTTTGGGTTACAAAATTTGTTTCACTTTATAGTAAAGCAGTTGTGAAGAGAAATGGAGGGAACTCTATTGCCAGCTAGATGTGTATTGGCAGGCTTTTGGTCATTGACAATAGAGTAACAGAGGAAAGAAATTCAAACTGTTCAAATGTACCTCTATCATACTTCTGACTAGGTGAAGTTATGACGATTGTTATACTAAAACGTTAGTCCTGGTGTAATCCATCAATTTAAAGTATAAAGGAAGTAGCTAATGAAATATTGAATCATATCATTATCATTGAAAGATCTCTCACCTGATAGCTGACTAATGCCAAATATATAGTATATATATATATACTTTCTTGACACTTATTGGGCCCTGAATATGGCCTCTATCGAGACCGTAACGTCGTCCCAATAAAATATTTTAAGAAAACAAATTTGGCTACCAGTCTCTGCTTTCACAATCCTTCCTTGTTACAACTCAACAACCACACTACAATTCTAATGAAATATTGTATTAATACTTACATTTTTATTAGAATCGCAAAAGAATCAACTTATTGGATCCTAATTAAAATCCTCAAGAAATTCTCTGAGTTATTGTTCAAATCAATAAAAATAAAGCATAGGCCAATATAATTTATTTAAGAGAGACGTTTTTGAAATACTTCCAAGTGAAAGGGCATTTGAGAAACATTTTGTACTTGATCTCCAAAGCCTTATACTCTGTAAATTGAAATAAATATAAATAACTTAAATGTTTTTTTAAAGCATCTCTTTTTCTTTAATTCTTTGCCTTGTATTTATAATTAGTAATTAACAATTATAAAAAAGTTATTTTCTCTTTTTAGGAGACATTTAAAAAAAAGTTTATTGTATTTAAATTTTTTTTTAAATTATTTTTGATGCTAACTTGTAATTTCCCAAGAAATGAAATAAATAAATAAAAAAAGATACCGTAATAGTAAGAATGAAAAAAAGTGCAGGAGATGGATTTGAACTCGCGCAGGCTTGGTTAAATGAGGATGGAAAAAAAAATTTGTTGACCACTTTAACAATTCACCCACCATTTACTTAATTTTTACAAAGATAAATAGACCATATAAGAATTGAAAGTAAAAGCTATCAAAAAAATTTGAATATATTGCACATATGATATATCATTTTTGACTACTTTTTACGCAGATTAATAATTTATAATCAAAAATTTTATAGGATGCATAGTTTTCAACTTATTCAATGGCAAACGTACACATTGTGAATGCCTTAATGTAATTAAACCAAAAACTCTATTTAACATATGATACATGTTTATAATTCTTGAATTCCCCCTGATTCCAAATAACTAAACATCTTTTAATTATATGATCTAATTTGGGAGTTATTGGCGATCAAAGTTAAGCTTATTTTGGACCTTAATGACATCAACACTCAATTTTCTATATTATCGAAAAAGCTTATTTATGATTGTCTGATTAAAACCAAATTTTTACCAGAGATTTATAATTATAAAACGAGTTTTTTTTTTTAAGTTTCATTGAGATTGGTAAAGAAATAAATAAAATATTGACTATTTTGTAAATTAAGTATTAGAATTCGGAATCCGGGATTGGTAAAGAGAGCGATCTATGAACCGTGTCTAGGCTTGATCTGAGATCCCAAATTCTAAAACTCAATTTACAAAATAGTCAATATTTTATTTATTTCTTTACCAATCTCAATGAAACTTAAAAAAAAACTCGTTTTATAATTATAAATCTCTGGTAAAAATTTGGTTTTAATCAGACAATCATAAATAAGCTATATTCGATAATATAGAAAATTGAGTGTTGATGTCATTAAGGTCCAAAATAAGCTTAACTTTGATCGCCAATAACTCCCAAATTAGATCATATAATTAAAAGGTGTTTAGTTATTTGGAATCAGGGGGAATTCAAGAATTATAAACATGTATCATATGTTAAATAGAGTTTTTGGTTTAATTACATTAAGGCATTCACAATGTGTACGTTTGCCATTGAATAAGTTGAAAACTATGCATCCTATAAAATTTTTGATTATAAATTATTAATCTGTGTAAAACGTAGTCAAAAATGATATATCATATGTGCAATATATTCAAATTTTTTTGATAGCTTTTACTTTCAATTCTTATATGGTCTATTTATCTTTGTAAAAATTAAGTAAATGGTGGGTGAATCGTTAAAGTGGTCAACAAATTTTTTTTTCCATCCTCATTTAACCAAGCCTGCGCGAGTTCAAATCCATCTCCTGCACTTTTTTTTTCATTCTTACTATTTTAATTTTCATTTTATTTTTTTCAATTATGTTGCATAGTATCCAGGGGGTACCGAGACAATATGGGGCCTGGGGCGTCTCTAGAAGAGGGGGCCTATATACATTTTGTACCAGAATGAATTTTTTTTTTTTTTGGGGGGGGGGGAGGGGGCGAACTCATTTTTAAATATCCCCGTCCTCCTTACACAAAAATATTTTTAAATACCGTATATCTCTGAACCCCAAGGGCCCCGGGCTCTCTCAAAAAAAAAATTTTCAATAAATTTTTTTTTAATCTAAATTTTTCCGTTTTTACCTGATGTTTATAAATTTTACATATGTATTCTATTACTTTCCTAATTCTAATGTACCATACTACCCAGAACCGAATATATGCACAAATTTAAATTATCGAAGCTAACAGAAATTTGTGTGCTGTGCAACATCACATCAGATTAAAAAAAAAAAAATGCCTTCATTCATTCTACGCGCCATCTCCCCTACTCCTTTCTGAATTCCCCTCATTTTTAAAGGAGAAAGGGAAACCATCTTTGAGTCAGTTCAGGTCAGTTGGCTTTTTACGCGCCATCCATTTCATGCATATTCGCGTTATTTATTAAAAGTTTTATTTATTTTGTGATTATTAGTGTTCATCAGTGTTTTAATTAGTGCTCTCGGATAATGGATTATTAATTTTAATGGTCGTCACTTTCTTCGTCTTAGTCTCACACTGCGGGGTCGACCCAGAATTATTATCAATGGTATTTATATTTAATTTAATTAGTCTGACTCTCTCTATTCTCTTGTAAAATTGTTTCCTAAAATTTTCTACTATATAGATTTGTATTTGATAAAAATTCTATTTCTTATTTTTTTATATAAATCTCTTCTATCATTTTAACATTTTTTAACTAATATTTTTTTCTAAGAATATCCATTTTACTTGGAACCAAGGTATTCTTGGAACTTGATTGTCACGTGCATAAGAGAATCAAATCATACAACAAGCTTGTTATTTAGTTCGAACACTCGCTTCCTATTTTTAATACTCCACAATTTATAATTCATCTTTTCTTAATATTAATTTTCTTTATATATATTTTTTTAAATAGAAAGGTATATTTTAATTTTGTTTGTTTTTTGATAGGCGGTTATAATTGGATAAAATTAAATAAATGATGATTAGAAATCTAATTTTCCTATTATTTTTCTATATTAAATTTTTTTCATATCAATCGATCCCGGTGAGGATATTGTCGTGGTTAACCAGAGGCGTACCGAGACAGTTGGGGGCCTTGGTTGTCACTAGAAGAGGGCGACTATATACATTTTGTACCAGAGATGCATATTGAATTTTTCGGGGAGAGGGGGGAACTCATTTTTAAATATCCTCCTCCTCCATAGACAAAAATATTTTTAAAATACCGTATATCCCTGAGCCCCGAGGGTCCCGGGGCCTCTCAAAGACAAATTTTTAATAATTTTTTTTTTATCTAAATTTTTTCTTCTTTGACGAGTCTCGAGGGCCCCGGGGCCTCTCAAAGACAAGTTTTAAATATCTTTTTTTTTTTTAATTTTTCTGTTTTTGCCAAGCCCTGAGGGCCCGGGGCCTTTCAAAGACAAATATTTGGGGGGCTATGCCGGCTCGGGGCTTGTGGGAGGAACGCCCCCCCCGCCCCTCCCTCGGTACGCCTCTGATAGTATCATCAAATGACCAGTGAACGATGCAGTTGAAAACAAAATTAAAAAAAATAAAATCCACTGCACCCCAAAGGTGCGTTGGGAATAACATTTCACACTAGGGGCACCCTTCCAGGGCCGGATCTAGGGGGGGGCAGTGGGTGCACGTGCCCCGGGCGGCAGATATCAGGGGGCGGCAAATTTTGCGTCTCTAAAAAAAGGTAAAATATTTTTTCGGACGGGAAAATTTGGTTCCGCGAAAAAAAAAATTTCGCAGAAAAATTTTTGAGATCAGGGAAAATTTTAAGGAGGGGGCGGCAAATTAAATTTTGCCCCCCTAAAATCTCCTAGTTCCGGCCCTGCACCCTTCCTTTATTTTTCCCTAGCAAAACGAAATTTTTTCCGCCCTGCTGAAAATTTTAATAATTTGACCCATTTTTTAGCAAATATTTATATACATCGCGTATGTGAATTAATAAATATTTAATTACAGAGGGCGGTGCATCAGTAACTAACCGATTAAGAGGAATTTTGAACAAATTTTGATGATGTGATTCAATTATTGCGGCAATCATTGCAAAAAAAAAAATCAACCTACTCATTATCTACCATCGATTCACGTAGCTTATTCCTATTTTCAATATAACAATTTCTATTTTAAATAAAGTGTGAAAAATATTTTTTTTTTCTTTAATCTAACAATATTTAAAGTTTTTTTTTTTTTTTTAATGGATTGGTGATTGGTGCAATTAAAATTAATTTCTTGGAATGGAAGATTTATTGCATTTATTTTTGACCAAGGTATTATAGGTCAGGTTTTAACAATAAAAAGAGATTTTTTTTTTTAAACACTCACTTTTTTCTCATTCACACTCACACACACATTCACACAGTCTTTTCGGCAACTTAGGCCATTTAAGACTTTTACGATAACCATTGTATAAATAATTATATTTATTGGGGGTCCAGGCATTCTTATTTAAGCCATTTGGTATCCAATTGGCTTAAATAAAATCATCGGACTGCCTGGGATCCGAACCCGCGACGTTTGGTATATGAGGTTAGCACGCTAACCTCTACGCCATGCCCCGAGGGCTACTTAGAGATTATAGGTAAAAGATATCTCTTTTTATTGTTAAATCCAAGCCAATTGGATACCAAATGGCTTAAATAAGAATGCCTGGACCCATATATATGTATATTTATCAATAACGGATATCGTAAAAAGTCTTATATGGCCTGAGTTGCCGAAAAGACTGTGAATGTGTGTGTGAGTGTGAGTGTGAATGAGAAAAAAGTGTGAATGTTAAAAAAAAAAAAAAAATTGGATAAATGTGGGAGGACAAAAAATAGACTCTGTATGCAGACTCAATCACCGGAGACGTTCGGTTCCTTTTATTTAAGAACCATCTTCAGTCCTTACTAAAAATATACATTTAACATTAACAGTGTATATATAAAAATTGATTGTACAAAATTGATAATAAATTCTTAAATAAAAGGAACCGAAACGTCTCCGGTGATTGAGTCTGCATACAGAGTCTATTTATTGGTGCTCCTGCACATTTATCCATCTATACATCTCACAGCCACTATTTCGAACATAAAAAAAAAAATTGTTAAATCCTGACCTATAATACCTTGGTCAAAAATAAATACAATAAATCTTCCATTCCAAGAATTTTTTTTTTTAATTCGCTCCTTTATTTAGCCTGTGGGCATTGGGCTCCACAACTATACAGATTTCAGACGAAATAAAACGAGACTTCTATCGGCCCGAATTATTTATTCTTCCCCTGTCGACGTTTCGGGGACTAAACGTCACCCATCTTCAGGACAAAGGTGGTGGCCCTCAAATATTTGTCTTTGAAAGGCCCCGGAGCCCTCAGGGCTCGACAAAAAAAGAAAAATTTAGATTATTAAATTGATACTGGCGACCGTTGGCATTAGTTGAAACATATTTATATAGGTAATATAAATTATACACAAGGTTATTTGTTTCAATTCATTTTATTAACTTTATACGTATTTCGACACCATGTGTGTCATCTTCAGAAGTTTACAAATGACTGACAATTTTTATCTGTGGTCTGGCAAGGGTTGAGTTATTGGTTGGGCGGGGGTTCAGGTAGGCAGACCTTCTGAAGAACTTCTGAAGATGACACACATGGTGTCGAAATACGTATAAAGTTAATAAAATGAATTGAAACAAATAACCTTGTGTATAATTTATATTACCTATAAAAATTTAGATAAAAAAAAATATTAAAAATTTCTCTTTGAGACGCCCCGGGACCCTCGGGGCTCAGGTATATACGGTATTTTAAAAATATTTTTGTGTATGGAGGAAGGGGATATTTAAAAATGAGTTCCTCCCTTCCCCCCCCCCCCCCCCCCGAAAAATTCAATATACACCTCTGATGGGGGCTCAGGATATGTACAAGCAGAGGAATTTGTATAGTATAAAATAAACTAACATTCTAACTCAGGGATGGAGGGACAGTGGGTGCATGAAAATTATATGAATTTTGTATAGAAAATTTTAAGGAGGGGGCGGCAAATTAAATTTTGCCCTCTCTAAAAAATCTCGTAGTTCCGGCCCTGGATCTTTCCATTATTTCCGAAAACGGAAAAGTCTTTCATTTCAAAAAAGTTCTCTACTCCTTTATTAAGCACTGACGTGAAGTTGTTAGTTTTCACACTAGGTAGCAGCATTCATCAGATCTTTGCCTTGAGTTGTTAGTTTTCACACTAGGTAGCAGCACTCATTAGGTCTTTGCCATGAGTTGTTAGTTTTCACACTAGGTAGCAGCACTCATTAGGTCTTTGCCATGAGTTGTTAGTTTTCACACTAGGTAGCAGCACTCATCAGATTTCTGTCTTCTATATTTACCAAGTATCTAATCTTCTATTCACAGAGTCAAGAATTTATTAGCTTTGATTTTTTATTCTATATTAATAAAAACTCGTAAAAAAGCAAAGCATCTTCCAAAAAAAAAATTACCTCTATGTATGGAGGAGGAGCTGGAGAGCATTGGTTCACTTTTTATTTGTCTCTGGGCCGCACAGTGGTTCCAAATCCCGAAAACGTGGTCAAAAGTCGAAAACGTTATTTAATCTCTCTGAAATTCAGTACACAAGGGTTTTTGAGGTCACTGATTTAGAATTTGATATTATTTTTTCAGAAAAAAAAAAAATATGGCGGAACCAATATGGGGAACTAAAAAAAAAATAATCCGATTTCAATCAAAATTGGCATTGTCGGGTTCTCGAGGTCGCCGATTTCGTATTTTAAATTAATTAATAACAAAATAATTTTTCTTTTTTTTATTAGCCTTTTTCTGCATCTTAGGCCATATTGACCCTAAATGATACATATTGTTTAATACGACACATTTGTGGGGGTCCAGACACATTTATTTATGTCAAAATAATTTAATTTCAATATTTTATTCAATATTTTTAAAACTGATTACATATAACATTAGTTTAAATAAGATTAATATGCTTCATCAGATGAATATTCAAATTCAAAAAAATTAAATAAAAAAAATATTGGGCAAGTGCGGGCAGCTAATTTTTTAAATTATTAATGAAGAAGGATCCAAAAAAGACAGGAAAAGTTGTTTGAGAGTGGGATGTCGTGGGACTTTTTACTTTTTGACTTTTGAATTTTTGCGACATCTGAAATGGAAAAAAACATAATAGGTTATTTGAAATGCTCCTATAATTTAACTATCATATTTTATTGCATTTTCTTCGCATTGTTGAAATGTACTTGCTATCGGTCGTTGATTCCATTTGACCAAATTGAAATAACCAAGAAAACAAGGAAATGGAGAGCGATTGAAAATGATGCTTATTTGCGTTCAGCTCGAGCTGCCGATTGTTGTCAAAAACGCTCAGATTCAAATAGATTTTGAGAGCCAGATAAGTGCATATGACTCTCAAAAACGGTCGTTCCTAGCCGTAAATATATTAATAAAACTATTTAGGGGCTTAAAAGTCTCCGAATTTAATCTTTATTTTTGGACTTTTGGCCACGTTTTCGGGATTTGGAACCACTGTGGGCCGTAGAGAATCAGCTTCCCGAAAGATTAAATTTTTCTAAATTATTTTGGTTATAAATTAATCGTGCACGGGGTTTAAATGGCTTCAGAAGCTTGACAAAAAATTTGTAATTGCATTAAATTTACTTACCAAGTTTTTTTTTTTTTTTTTTTTTTTTTAATAAAAACACACACTTTTTCTCATTCACACTCACACTCACACACACATTCACACAGTCTTTTCGGCAACTTAGGCCATTTAAGACTTTTACGATAACCGTTGTATAAATAATTATATTTATTGGGGGTCCAGGCATTCTTATTTAAGCCATTTGGTATCAAATTGGCTTAAACCAAGCCCCGAGGGCACTTACCAAGTTTATAAAGTTATCGAATCACAGTAGATTTGAGCCCGAAGCATAAATTCATCCTTTTTGTTTTCTCAAATGGTTTTTTCTTTATAAAACTTTTTCGGAAAAATAAGCTCTAACAAAATTAAGTAATTTTAATATCATTTTATTTATTAAAAAAAGAAGAATATAATTATAAAATAGAGATCTAGTCTATATACAAAAAATATAAAAAATAAAAAGTCTAATTTGATTTAACCAAAAAGTCCAGGATATCCATATCGATTTCCATATCCAGCCCCGTAACCGAAGCCGTTGACGGGTCCTGCGTAGCCTGAATAGACATTCCCGAAACCTGTATATCCTCCGTAGCCTCCACCATAACCGGGATAGGATCCTCCTGAAAATAATGATGTAGTATAATAATAATAGAGATCTTTTTCAAATTTTTCCTTTTAAAAATTTTATTAAATTTTTTTTTTTTTTTTTTTTTTGGCTCCGTATAAATTTGGAAACGGATCAGCTGTCTTGTAAGAAGTTTATCTAATTTAAAAAATCGAGAATGACTTCCCAAAACTTTCTCGTATATTCTTTTGGAATTATGTTTGTGTGTGTGTGTGTGAACACGATTGCTTAAAAACGCAAGTAGCCAGATCGATGAAGTTTGCTATATACTCTTTACACTAAAATTGTATATTTCTATCACCTTTTTGAGTATTTACGTCACTTGGAAGTGGTACTTTACTTAACTGGGACTCAAGTGAACTACTTGCCCGAATAGGGTTCAGAGTGCCGGCCTTCAACTCGAGATCCAAATCCCGATTATATATAAAGAAATATAGGATTCAATTAGGGAAAATGTCTCCCATATTCAAAATGGCCAGTGAATCCAACAGAAGGGAGGTCTCCAACTGATCTCTTTTCTTTTTTATTTTGTATGTTTGTTCTCAGTTTGTTCTGTCATTTTGATTGTACCTCTTTATATAACAGGATTATAATTTTTTTTAAAGTGTTTTTTTTATTTTTCTCTCCAACGCTCCCCTGTAAATGGAAAAATTCTGTAGAGGAGCATTATTATTGTTAGTCTGTATTTATAACAATAATAAATAAATTAATTAATTAATTAATAAGTTTTTCAAAAATGTTTAAAATTTTCAATTAATTAATTAATAAGTTTTTCAAAAATGTTTAAAATTTTCAATTTTTTTGTTATATATATTATGATAAATTACTTTATTTAAAAAAGTTTTTATTCTTTGGCATTTTTTTGAAAAGTGAATGGTTTTTGAAATAATCAACAAAGAAAAAGAAAATTTTCGTTAAATTTGACAAAATCAAAAAAAAATCATACAGATGTCATTGAAAAACATGTATGATTTTGTTTTGATCTTTTTTTTTCCAATTTTAATGAACATTTTCTTTTTCTTTGTTGATTATTTCAAAAACCATTCACTTAAAAAAAAAAAAAATGTCAAAGAATAAAAACTTTTTTAAATAAAGTAATTTATCATAATATAACAAACTACAGCCGAGAAATAAAGAATTAAAAAAAAAAAATAATAATAATATAACAAAAAAATTGAAAATTTTAAAAATTTCTGAAAAAACTTATTAAGTACTAATACTTCCAAGTGACGTATTTACTCAAAAAGGTGATAGAAATCTACAATTTTAGTGTAAAGAGTATATACCAAATTTCATCGATCTCACTGCTTTAGTTTTTAAGCAATCTTGTTCACACACACACACACCCAGAAGTAATTCCAAAAGCAGGGCCAGAACTAGGAGATTTTTTTTAGGGGGGGGGGGCAAAATTTAATTTGCCGCCTCCTCAAAATTTTCTATACAAAATTCATATCATTTTACCTTTTTTTTTTTTTTTAATAAGTCTGCCGCCCGGGGCACATGCACCCACTACCCCCCCCCCCCCCTTAGATCTGGCCCTGTCCTAAAGAATATACGAGAAAGTTTCGGGGAAGTCATTCCCCTTTTATTTAGTATGAAAAGTGAATCAAGTTTCGGAGGTCAAAAAAATTACACCTCCGGTCTCATGCATTAGAGATTAATTTAATTTTAATTACAAAAAGGCTATCTGGATGCCACTGTCAGAGATATTTATTTTCAACAATAAAATAAATATCAGGTCGGCGACCTGAAATAAAGGTAGTCCACCCACCGGAAAAGCGTGGAGGTCCTGGTTTGACTCCAGGGGGCGCAATTTTGCCCAATCATAAGCACAAACACTTCTCGCAAATTTGCTATCTTAAACCATATATTGACTGGCTAATGAACAGTCTATTTGAGCTGATACAGGACCAAGGGAGTTGGTAGTTAATAAGTGAGTCTCTATATTAAATAAAAACTCTTTAGTGTTAAGACGTCATCAGTCAATTAATAATTGACTGATGATGGCATTAGCAGAATAAAACCTAAACGTCTCAACACTTGAGAGTTTTTATTTAATATAGAGGCTCACTTATTCGCTGCCAGCTCCCTTGGTCCTGTATTCTACAGCCACCTCAATCTTAAGTCTATTTGAGCGTTGATCGTTACTTAAATACCGAGGAAGAGCTTCAAATACCCCCGCAGCAAAATCACTGTTCCCCTGTGTGATTCCAATGACAATCAATTTATCTTAACTTCTCTGCGGATTTAATAGACAAAAATTTATTTTATATTATTAAACAAAAACTTGTAAAAAACAATTGTATAGCAAGACTGTAATAGGGAGAGTAGCATTAAATGAGAATACAGCTATAGTTTTTTCTTTATTAATTTTCATAGACTTTTTGGCAGGTAAATTAATTATATTTTTGCATTTTCTATCTATTCTAATTACTTCGTTTATTTATTTATAGTCACTTCTGTGTATGGGGTCGTCCACATATTACGTAACGCGTTAGGGGGGAGGGGTCTGGACAAAACGTAACTATTTGTGACATGGGGTACCCGGGGGGTTCTCTAAGTGGGACATAACAATTTAAAATTGAATTTATAAATTAAAAAAAAAAACAAAGGTAGAATGAAATGAATTTTGTATAAGAAATTTTATTCAAGGGGGGGGGGGTAGTTCTATGTTGTGACATAATATTTGTAGGGAGGTTTGTTTGTATGTGACTAACTGTGAGGGGGGGGGGACTAGAAAATCGTCAAAAAAGGCGTTACGTAATATGTGGAGGACCTCTAAGATTATAGCTCTGAAATTGGTTCAAACAGGTAATCGAAACATCAGCTGTGCAATAAAATTAAAGTAATAAAGAAAAACTATAGCTACATTCTCATTTTGTGCTCTATTAATAAAACAAAAACTTACCAACACCCCATCCGCGAGAGAACGAATTAAATATTGGATTGGAGACCGCACAAGAAATAAGCATGATGCAAAAAAGTGTAATTCTCAACATTATGAAGATGAGATAAAACCGAATCGTTGAGTTGAAATAATCTTAAGTATTATGATCGGGTCCAGAGGCCCTGGACGCCTTTTATAGCAAAGGCATTCTCTTCCCTTTGAAGGGTCATTCAACCTGATTATAAATACAGAAAGACCTTGAATGAGTATTTCCTAAAGCCCTTAGGTGCATTGGCTCTTCAAGTGCATTCCTTTGGACCACAGGTGAGCGAGATGAGAGAAGATCAAAAGACGAGTCAACGGACGGACTTCCCCAATTGAATATTATGCAATAATAATCACATGCGTCATCAACTAGCTCTGATTTAAAAAAAATGGGAATTTTTATTTTGTTTAATTATGCAATCTTTTGAGTTGGCTTAACAACTGGAGATATGATTCTTGTTTCAAAATCCAAGTCGGAGGTTAATAATTAATTCATTAAATACGAGTAAAAACTTCTCCAATTGGCTTCTTGTTTAGTTTATTAATAAAAAATAGACATTAGCCAAAAAAAAAAACAATTCACCTCAATCACATTTATTTATTGCGAATATTTCGATATCAATACAAGGGCGGATACAGGGGAGGGTAAAGGGGGTAATTCCCCCCCCCCCCCCGAGATTTAAAATACCTTTTTTTCGCAAAAAAATTTATTTTTAACGTAAAATTTTAAAAATTAATACTTAAAAATTTGATTTGTATTTATATTCTGGCAAACAAGTACAGAATGCGCTTTTAAATTACTGAAATTAAGAAAAAATAGTGTGCTGTGTGACGAGTCACACCAGATTACCCCCCCCCCGAGAAACACCTCTGGATCCGCCCTTGTATCAATACAATGATATCAGCGCATTCCAAAAATATAGTAAAGTATTAAAAAAAAAAAAATTTTTTTTGGCTAATGTCTATTTTTTTTATTAATTATTAACTTAAATATAAACATTACAATTAGGAATTTCATAAATAAAATATAAATTAAATTATAAATTAAATATAAACCCCGTACACGATTAATTTATAACCAAAATAATTTAGAAAAATTTAATGTTTCGGGACAGAAAGCGGAATCTCTACGGCCAAGGGAAAATAAAAATTGAACCAATGCTCTCCAGCTCCTCCTCAATACAAGGAGGTAATTTTTTTGGAAGATGCTTTGCTTTTTTACGTGTTTTTATTATAATATAGAATAAAAAAATCAAAGCTAATAAATACTTGACTCTGTGGATAGAAGAATAGATATTTGATAGATATAGAAGATAGAAATCTGATGAGTGCTGCTACCTAGTGTGAAAACTAACAACTCCACGTCAGAGCTCAATAAAGAGGTAGAGAAAATTTTTGAAATGATTGACTTTTCCGTTCTCGGAAATAATGGAAAGTTCTCATCGATCTTTGAAATAAAACTCGATTATCCGGACCTAGTGGAGAAGATTTATTTTTTCAATTTTAAATATTTATCTGCCTTTGTTGCCCATAGGCTAAAGGAGCGAAATAAAAAAAGAAAAACTTTAAATATCGTTAGATTAAAGAAAAAAAATATTTTTCATACTTTATTGAAATAGAAATTGTTATTTTGAAAATAGGAATAAGCAACGTGAATCGATGGTATATAATGAGTACGTTGATTTTTTTTTGCAATGATGGCCGCAATAATAGAGTCACATCATCAAAATTTGTTCAGAATCCCTCTTAATCGGTTAGTTACTGGTGCACCCGCCCTATATAATTATATATTTATTAATTCACATACGCGATGTATATAAATATTGACTAAAATATTGGTCAAATGATAAAAATTTTCAACAGGGCGGAAAAAACTTCGTTTTGCTAGGGAAAAATAAAGGAAGGGTGCCCCTAGTGTGTAATGTTATTCCCAAAGCACCTTTGGGGTGAAGTGGATCTTATTTTTTTAAATTTTTTTTTTCAACTGCATTGCTCACTGGTCATTTGATGATACTATCAGAGGCGTACCGAGGGAAGGGCGTTCCGCCTCAGACACCAAGCTGGCATAGGCCCTCAAATATTTGTCTTTGAAAGACCCTGGAGTCCTTAGGGATTAAAAAAAAAAAAAAAAAACGGTAAAATTAAAAAAAAAAAAAAAAAACTAAAACGGGGCTCGCCAAAACCCAAAGAATTTAGACAAAAAAAAAAAATTATTAAAAATTTGTCCTAGAAGATAGAAATCTGATGAGTGCTGCTACCTGGGATAAAAATTAACAACTCAAGACAAAGATCTGATATGTGCTGCTACCTAGTGTGAAAACTAACAACTCCACGTCAGAGCTTAATAAAGAGGTAGAGAACATTTTTGAAATGAAAAACTTCCGTTTTCAGAAATAATGGAAAGATCTCATCGATCCTTGAAATAAAACTCGATTATCCGGACCTGGTAGAGAAAATTTATTTTTTCAAATTTAAATATTTATCTGTATAGTTGTAGAGTCCAATGCCCACAGGCTAAAGGAGCGAAATAAAAAAGAAAAACTTTGAATACTGTTAGATTAAAGAAAAAAAATATTTTTCTTATTTTATTAAAATATAATTTGTTATTTTGATCCTTTATAGGGAAGATCTGGAGATTTGAAAATTGAAATTATTTTTTTTCTAATTTAAGTTCATCCATTGGGCGTATTCAGAATCTGAATCTAAGAAGAAAGGGGGAAAGCAGGGCCGTAGCCAGAGGGAAAAAAAAGAAATATATGGAGAAAATATGGTGTTAAAATTTTAAATTTTGTTATAAATTATAAAAAAGAATATTTTATATTTTTAAAATTTTTCATTTGTGAGGGGGAAGATATTATCTCCGGAGCGAACCCCTTGGTTTTAAGATTATCAAGATCGACATTTGTCAACTCCTCGGGCCTCGGGAGGGGAGGAGGATCTCAATTCAAAAATAACAAATAATTTTCTTTATTTTAGTGAATTTTTAAAGCATTTGTTTTATTTTATCAATATATCGATTTTCTAGTAAAAAGAGAAAAGTAGCCTATATTAAAAAAAAAAGGATAAAAAATGATTTCCTTTTTTCGAGACAGAAACAGATTGAGAAGATAATTGATTCACGGCCCCATTATCATAAGAATATCATATTTCTTTCTTTTTATTATTATTATTATAAATATATTCTCTTTTGTCTCTTTTTAGGTTTTCCCTTCTTCCCTTTAACTAACTAATAGCAAGCAATCCACCTCCTTTACCATTTAATGATGATAAATATTGTATATTTTTTCCCCATTTTTTAAGAATGTGAAAAAAAAACTATTTATTTATTTATTGATGATTAATTATTAAGAAAGTTTAACAAGTCTTCATAAGTTGTGCGATTAGTCATCTCTTTTTTATTTTTATTTGATGTCTATCCACAGGGGCTGAGGAGAGAGTGGGACCTGAACTTCTCAAATTGTACATACACTGTGTGTCTGTCTGTGAACAAAATATCTCAAGAACGAAAAGAGCTAGGAAGTTGAAATTTTATATTTAAGTTAGGGACCCCAAAAAAACGTGACACGAAGCTTTTGAACAAAATCGAGCCAAGAGTACTAGTACTTTACTGATGCACTTTTTCAGTTTTTTTTTTTTTTGATTTTCACAAAATTCTCTCCAAAGGTTTTGTTTAAAATTCAAAAATCAATTATTTTTTAGATGCTCTTTAAAATGTATATTCTCATTTTGCTATTGAAATCTTATGAAGACCATTTTACTCTTGTAATTCATAGGAGAAACTTACCTTTCGGCTTTTGATCCTCTAATTTTGACTCATTTTTTTCATTACAGAATAAGAGCTCAAATTATATATATAAAGTTTACAAAAAATAAAAAATTTTTTAATTTCTAAATGACTTTAGGAAAGAGAAAAAATTAAATTTTAGTAAATGCCCACTTACTTATCTAAAAAAATCTGGTGTGCCATGCACAAAACACATCTTTCAATTAGCAAAGGTATGAGAAAGTTGTCTACTGTGCATATTTTTTTTACATATATGAAAAATCTGGTGTGACTGGCGCACAGCACACAACTTTCTCTTACCTTCGGTAATCGAAAGTTGTGTACTGTGCTTGTCTCACCAGATTTTTTGTGTCGACATTTATTTAGTTTCTGACAGTACGATACATTCGATTTTCAAGATGTAAAATTTATAAGTATGGCAAAAAAATATTTATATTTTGTTACCATGGCAACCATTTCTCCTATCTTTTCTATGGAGTACAAGAGTAAATTGGTCTTCAGAAGATTTCAATCACAAAATGAGAATATACAATTTATCGAGAATCTAAAAAATAATTGATTTTTGAATTTAAAAAAAAAATCGTTGGAGCAAATTTAGAGAAAATCGAAAAAAACTGAAAAAGTGCATCAGTAAAGTACTAGTACTCTTTGGTCGATTTTGTTCAAAAGGTTCGTGTCACGTCCCATGGGGGTGCCTAACTTAAATATAAAATTTCAACCTCCTAGCTCAATTCGTTCTTGAGATATTTTGTTCACAGACAGACACACAGACAGAGACAGACAGACAGACAGACAGACAGACCATGTTGCGAAAACATCTTTTTTGGATTCAGGGGACCTCAAAACGTGAAGATCCATCAAAATCTCGACATCGAATTTTTGACATGAATCCAATACTTTCTCTCTCTATAGGCCTATATATTAACATATATATAGAGGTAAGAGAAAGTAAAAAGTATTCTAACTAAAATAAATTTTATTATTATTTTTATGCATATATGAATTTTTCATATAATATAGGAATATATTTATTTTCTTCATCTTCTTTTTCGAGTATTCGAATGGGTCTCCGCCCTCTCCTCCTACCTCCTTCCCTTTATTCAATAACCCTTTTAACGGAACTACATCAGAAAATACTCTAATTGAATTTTAAACCACGTCTTTCAGCTTTAGAGTGTGTTTGAATAGCAAACAGTGAACATGATTTATATATTAATCCCAATAAATCATGAGGTTACTTTTAAGAACCTCGAAAAAAAAATCCGTTGTGACGTCATAATTTATTTCTCGTATTGAATGTTCGGTGTTGATGATTCAATTTGTGAAGTGTGTGTTATGTACCAGTTACGTTATTTTATTGATGGACATGGAAGATATTGATTGATTCATCGCCGACGGGATTATCAATCATCAATCGAGTGGGGGAGTGATGGTAATTAAAGGAATGAAATTAAGGGCACTTATCATCCAGAAATTGATAGGAGAAACTTGTTCCGTTTTAATAGAATATGGAAAATGATCGAGTTGCTTTCTGTCATTAATATTCAAAAAAAAAAAGAGATTGACTAAATTACAATAATAATGTGTGTTTATTGGTTTCAAGAATTTTAAACTGTAATTTTTGAAAGAATCCCTTTCAAGAGAAGGGAAATTTTTCGGGTAGGGGAAGTGAACATGCATCATCATGTTTCGAGTTATCTCCAGTCAGTGCCTTATCTCAACATTATATTGAAACTAAACATCAATGGGATTTTGATAATTCCACAATAATGATCAAAGAAGATGAACCTTTTAAAAGAAAATTTAAAGAATCACTTTTTATAATTAAAAATTTTAATGTCTATCAATTTTAAATGTGAAAGTGAACTAGCATTAATCAGTTATACTGACATCATTAACAAATTGTGATTGTTTTATAAATAGCAAATAATACTGTTATTTACATTATATATTTATTAGATTAAATATTTTTGATGTCATGAGATTTATTTATAGAATTTTTTAAAAATTTTTTAAATAAACATGAAACATCAAGAGATTTAAATATATTTTTAAAAATTTTTATATTTTGGTCAAAGTTTCTTGGTATGATGTTTTGATACAAGTAAGTTTTTATATTATATTTGTATAATGTATTTAATTGTTTTAGTTGCTCTGATGATGATCTAATTCAAAATTGAAAAAATTCAATCAGCGCTTAATTTGTGTTTTTGTTGATTGAACATATTATAAAGATAAAAACCAACTTATCTATCTTGTCAGAATTTTCCTCTATTATTTTTGAGACAAAATAAAATTTAATTTTTCAAGAATATATATATATATATATATATAAATTTTTTTTTCAAATCTTGGCTGGGCCCACCGGCCCTTGTCCTTCGTACTAATGACCACATAAATATCTCTAACAAAACAACATACGTTACAGTTTTCCATATTATTTTAAGCTGTTGCTTAATAAAATTCAAAATTCTTTATTTGTTGATTTAAGTACAACCCAACTTGGCCTAAATCTTGGGCGAAGATATTGAAAAGTTGATAAAGAAAAACTGAAAATCTGCTAATTATTCGCTTTAGTTTTTGGCCTTCAGCACCTTTATCTCAATTTATTTATAATACCCGTTAAAATTATTTTCTTTTAAGAACTATAAAAATATTTTATTTTTCGTTTGTACATTGAGCGCCACAATTAAGTCCCCAACTGGGAGCTAGAGCCTTAATTATTATTATTATTTGAAATTCCTGACGGGATCCCCGTTTATTTACCCGAGGTGCTTAAGAGCGCTCGAAGGCACACACCTCAAACCCAACCGGCCTCTGGCCGTAGCCATCTACCGGCAAGTTACATTATTTCCTATCTCTTACTCCTCCTCCTGCGTTCGTTTCTAGTTAGTGAACTAATCCTTATTTTTGGTTCCACCCGGTTCCTTTTATCCAACCTCTTCTATGATAGGGAGGATGTCCTAGATGAGGAGGAGGACTCCCTCAGCCCCTACTCCTTTCGAGGAATGCATCACTGAGAGGGAACCTTCTTTACGTCCCTTCCACACGACAGGATCTCATAGCAACTCCCTATCCTCGTTGCCAGGGGACTATTGTGGTGAGATCCTTTATTCCAATCCCGGCTCTTTGATGATATTCGTGTGTCAAATAAAAAATATTCACGCAAAAGTTTCTTTTATTTTATTGAATAGTATCGATAATGCTAATGACTAAAATATTCAAAAACACCCATGAACGCCTATTTTTCTAACTTTAGTTGTTTAACATTACGATAAAAATTTTAAATTTCTCCAACAAAATCAAATATGATAAAATAAAAATACTTTCTTTAATCAGTCAAGAATTTTTTTTTCCTTTTCTGGATCAATTAGTTGGTGGAAATTTTCTTCTAATGAAAAGATAAGCTTGCTTTGAATATGGAATCAAAATGTCAAAAGGCGGTGTTAATTCATATTAAGACTTCTTTCGAAATGAAAGACGTAAGATAGAAAAGGAATTGAATGAATGAGAAAAGTTTTCAAATAGTTGAAAAAGAAAAATTTCCTTCACTCTCCCCCTCCCATCTCTCTCTCTCTCTCCCTCTTTACAAATTACTTATTTGAAAAGAGTTCACTAAAATAAATTATTGTTTAAAAAATAAAACAGGCGGCAGATCACACAATTACCTTTTTTAGATGTCGAGATTTTGATGCAAATACATGTTTTGAGCTCTGAATTCAAAAAAGTGGATCGCGCTAATTAGTCTGTGTGTGTATGTGTGGACATTATTAAACTTGAAGGAAATGAGCTAGTTTGAAATTGTATTATTTAAGTTAGGCACCCCCTGAGGCGGGAACAAAATCGGCCAAAGAGTACTAGTACTTTACTGATGTACTTTTTCAGTTTTTTTTTTCGATTTTCTGAAAATTCGTCCCAAAGATTTTGATTAAAATTCATAAATCAACTATTTTTTTTTGAGAATGTACATTGAGGGACAATATTATGTCCCACCAATGCGTTTACTACTTTTGATTATTTCATTGTTTAAAAAAAAAAAATATTATACATTTTTTAATGGAAATTCATAGTTCAAACCTAGAAAATTTCCAAATAAAGATTTTCATTTTCTTTTATAAATACAATGAAATAATCACAAGTAGAAAACGCATGGGTGGAACTAATATTTATCCTCACTGTACATTCTCATTTTGTTCTTGAAATCTTTTTGAAGCACACTTTACTCTTGTTCTTCATACGAAGGTAAGAGAAAGTTGTATACTATGCACACTATATTTTTTTAATATTGATCTATAATCTATATATTATTATTTATTTTTTACAAAGATTAGGTCTAGGTTCTAATTATTCTGTAATTAATAGATTATAATAATAGTTTAAAGATCTATAAATCTAATATAAAAATCTGGTGTGACTGTCTCACAGCACACAACTTTCACTTACTTTCGGTAATCGAAAGTTGTGTTCTATGCTTGTCACACCTGATTTTTTGTGCCGAGATATATTTATTGTAGTTTCTGACAGTAGGGTACAATTGAATTCAAGATGTAAAATTTATAAATAGAAAAATATTTATAGCCCACGGGGCTTGGAGTAGTTGATAGCGTGCCTACCTTCTATACCAAACGTCGCGGGTTCGGACCCCAGGCAGTCCGATGATTTTATTTAAGGCATTTGGATACCAAATGGCTTAAATAAGAAAGCCTAGACCCCCTTAATTGTATCGTAATAAATAACGGATATCGTAAAAAGTCTTAAATGGCCTAAGTTGCCGAAAAGACTGTGTGAATGTGTGTATGAATGTGAGTGTGAATGAGAAAAAAGTGTGAATGTTTAAAAAAAAAAAAAAATATATATATTTATAGTTTGCTACCATGGCAACCATTTCTCCTATCTTTCCTATGAAGTACAAGAGTAAAGTGGTCTTCAGAAGATTTCAATGGCAACATGAGAATATACATTTTAAAGAGCATCTAAAAAATAATTGATTTTTGAATTTTAATCAAAATCGTTGGAGCGAATTTTGAGAAAATCGGAAAAAAAAATGAAAAAGTACATCAGTAAAGTACTAGTACTCTTTGGTCGATTTTGATTAAAAGCTTATTTTCACGCTCCAGGAGGATGTCTAACTTAAATATAAAATTTCAACCCCCTAGCTCAATTCCTTCATGCTTAAAATTAAACACCGACACACAGACAGATAGACAGACAGACAGACCATGTTGCGAAAACCACTTTTTGGATTCAGGAGACCTCAAAACGTGTATATCCATCAAATCTCGACATCGAATTTTTGACTTGAATCCAATACTTTCTCTCTATATTAACATATATAGGTATAGAACCTTAAGGTAAAAGAAAATAAAATTGAATCAAAATATCTCGATTGATTGTTAAGTCGAAGAAGGCTTTTATTTCTGGCTTCTCCTGATCCTTTTACTATTCTACAATTACACAGCCACTGACATCAATATATGAACTTTTATTATAGACTAATCAATTGACATAAATAAGAATGAGCCTTAGGTGCCGAAATAAAAATCTAGGATTTTTGATTCTCTACAAAAAAATTCAAACCCTTTTTCTTTCGAATCTTTCTTAAATAAAAAGAATTCAGACAAATTATTTTTCAAATTAGGCTACATTAAATATTGAGGAGATTAAAAGGTAGAAAGAAAAAAAACCGGATGTTATACGATCGATTTTATTCAAGGGGACAACAACATGTCTCTCTCTCTCTTGAAAAGGATACGAGGAAGAAGTCTCGCCCTACAATTAGAGGTTGCAACCCAACAACCCCTAAAAGCGAAGCGAAAAGAGAGGGTGGATATTCGCATAAATATGAAACAAGGGGAAATTATCCAGGCAAATAGAGAAAGAGAGGGTCGCAAATGAAACAGGAAACTTTCAAGGCCAAGGTGGGAGAGAGAAGGGGAAGGGATATATTAAATATTCAAGAAAAGAAAGGGAAGAGGGAGGATTTGAAAGTTTATATGTTTATAGGTTTTAGATAACATATTATAATAGATGAGGGATTAATTTAACCTTTTTTTTTTAGAGCTTTAGGGAAAGAGAGAGAAATAATTATTATTACCTTCCTGCTTACCTTGTCATAAGACAGGACTAGAATTTTTTTTGATTTATATTTAATCAAACCCTTTCACAGACCAAAATGATTAAGTCCGACTTTGACTTTCTTAAAATTTCATTTATAAAATAGGCAGGTATCTGTTGGATCCCAAAAAACTTAATTTTCTAAAAATAATAGGAGGTTGTTGGATTCAGAAAGTATTTTCGAAAAATACTTGGATGCAGAATATATATTTATATTTGTTTATTCCCAGTACACAGTACCAATACTTAACAAAAATTCTTGAATTACAGTAGTATCCAAAGTTCTTAATAGCCAGTAATTAATAGACCTACTAAAATTTTTTTTTAACCCTTATTGGTTGACTTCGTGTGTTTTAATTAAAGCATTAGTTTAAATGATTATTAAAATGAAATTTCAGTGAATATTTTTAATTTAGAGTCACACGAATATCCTCGATTATTGCTAATTAAGTTAATGAAAAATTGATATATTAAAAAAAAATTAACTAAAGTTCCATATAAAGATATATGAAAACTTCCTTTTGTAGGTTTTATTTCACGACCCGAATGCCCTCACCTTCTTTTTCCTTCCCTCTCTGCAATCAAGAAAAAAGCCAACCAACAACTATCAAATGATGATGATTATGTTGCCATTAGATCGTCTATTTTCTTATAGATTGAAAAATAAATTCACTTTTATTTATTTCCGGAAACAGAGAGAGAAAGAAAAAAAAATTTAATTTTTAAAAAGGCTTTTTTTTAACTTAAATTAAGAAAAATATTAGTTTTTTACGATTAGTATTAAATTGAGCTTAAGGAGAGAGAACTTAACTCTAGTGGACAAATAATGAACTAAAATCTGGAACAGCAAAGAGCCTAGAAGATAGACAACCATATAATATAGAAATATTAGAGTTGTGTATCATTTAGGCGCTCTTGAGTTTGGAACTTAAATGTTAAAGGCAGTTGACCAATAATCAGGGGCGTATTTAAGGGGGGGCCGAGGGGCCCGGCCCCCCGAAATCTCCCAAACACATATACATATATAGGGATATACAGACATCAGCGCAACAAATTTTTCCGCAGGATGGATAACTTTGGTTCCGCAATAGAAAAAATGTTCCTCAAAAAATTTCGTGTGAAAAAAAGTATAGTTTCTTAAAAAAAAAATTTTCCTCAGAAAAATTTTTGAGTTCGCCCCCCCCCCGAAAAAATTTCTATATACGCCCCTGCCAATAATAACTAAATTTAAAATAGAAACAACGTTTTTATAATTTTTTTGACCAACCATCATCCGTCTACGGCGAAGAAGCTGCAAAGTCAATTTAATTGATATAAATCTCGCCTGAATCAGCACATGAATTAAATGTTAAAAGCAACTAAATATATTTCGACACAAAAAATCTAGTGTGACTATTGAAGGCAAGAGAAGGTTGTGTGCTGTGCTATCAGTCACACCAGATTTTTTATTATATAGAAAAGATAAGAGCATAAGAGTGATGTTGGATGAGAGAGGGCTATATATTTGTCACTTGGGTTGCAAATATAAATCAAATTGCGAGTTAATGAGTTGCAAAGCAGGCAGACACACGCGAAATAACGCAACACATAACCCACTCATCCCTTCTGAATTAATTAACCCTCTCTCTCTTTCTCCCTTTTACCCTAGTGGTAACTTCCCCATTAGACGGTGTTGGCAACTCAACTCTCGTTGAAGAGTCTAATATAATAAATAATACTTTGGTAGGGTGTTAATGGACCCTTAAAGACAGGGGAGAGAGAGATAAGACACCAACCAAGATGAAAATATATGTAGCGCATATAGAATTACATCATGTTTAATAAAGAGGAGAGAGAGAGAGAGAGAGAGAGAGAGAGGGTGTCCAAAAATTAACCCTTGGTTGAAAAAACAAACAGAAAGGGGATGGGGAATAAATGTCTTAAACCCAAGAGAGAGGGGAATTTATTCTTTTAATTACTTTATTTAATGTTTGTAATAAACAAACAAAATTCTTTATCCTTACAGTTACATACCCTCTTGTAAGTTATGTGGGTAACTTTTGAATTTAATATAATAATGGGGGAGACTGAGGAATTAGTAGCGCTCATAATACATTTGGACACTATTATCTATAAAGTAGTGACATAGAGATACTGGGGCGGTTCAAGGAGCTTAATATTATTACATTATAATTTAAAATTATTCTAATTTATTTTACATACATTTTTTAAATATAATGTTATTATATTTATTTAATAAAATCACTCGAAGTTTATTTTGAATGGTCTATGTATAAGTCTTTCAATATACCAGGTATTATTTATTGTTTGTAGATGGCCGTAAGGATGATCAATTTTATTATTATAAGGACCGTCGGCCAAAAATAAATACTTTTGCGTATTATCTGTTTTATTTGTAGATATTTCGATTCCGATGACATAGAATCATCCTCAGTACAATCAACAGATGTTTTGCAAATCGTTAACTCCTCCCATCCAATATGACAAAACAGCTGAGCATTCCATGAATGCAATTTTCATAAAAGAAAATTGCATGAGGATGATTCTTTGTCATTGGAATCGAAATATCTACAAATAAAACAGATAATAAGCAAAAGTATTTATTTTTGGCCGACGGTCCTTATAATAAAATTAATATATTATTTATTCGCTTTTTATTATTTTAGCTCACTTTTTGGTGTAATTCTTACTTACTTCATTTTCAAAATCTTACAGCTGGAAAGATTTATAACTTACAAGCGTGAATATCAAGTTTAGTCTATTTGTTAAAATTTTTTTATTTACTATTTTTATAGAATTCTTTTCCGAAAAAGCATCATCAGCATATTTGTTCTGTTTTAATCGGATTAATTAAAAGCAAGGCGCTGAAAATGCGCACGTCTTCTCTCTCTCTCTCTCTCTCTCCATGGACCGGAGATAAGGACTACGCTCTTCTAGCACGCACGCAGCGCCTACGAATGTCTTGATAAAAACTTAAAACGGCTTTATATCTGGGCAACGATGGGGGAGGGTGGGAAGACGTCCTTTTGCCCAAAGACGACGCAGCAGAAGGGATAATTAAATGGCAGCAGTTTCCTTCACCTTATGGGGAAAAAAACGGCAAGAAAAGAACAAAGAGTTATTCAAATGAAAATAGGAAGAAAAAGCCTTTGGCGGTTCCCCACCCCCTTTATAGGATGTAGAAGAAGAAATCCTACGAAATGTCCATGTTCAAATATGAATTTGAATTTAATAATTTCATCCCTCTCTGTTACTGGAATTTGATGGTTCTATTATTTAAATAAAATTTTCAAATTTTAATCGGAACCTATGTACAATGAATGATACATGACATTTTTGGAACGAAGTTTTTGTATACTCGTAGATGTATTTTGGAGTATTTTATTTAGAATAATATAAAATTTTATAAAAATTTGCCCCCCCCCCCAATGACGCCACTGCCCATGAGACGTGACACGAAGCTTTTTAACAAAATCGACCAAAGAGTACTAGTACTTTACTGATGCACTTTTTCAGTTTTTTTCGATTTTCTCTAAATTCGGTTCAACAATTTTTTTTAAAATTCAAAAATCAATTATTTTTTAGATTCGCTATAAAATGTATATTCTTATTTTGTCATTGAAATCTTCTGAAGACCACTTTACTCTTGTACTTCATAGAAAAGATAGGAGAAATGGTTGCCATGGTAACAAAATATAAATATTTTCCCATACTTATAAATTTTACACCTTGAAAATCGAATGTACCGTACTGTCGGAAACTAAATACATGTCGACACAAAAAATCTGACAAGCACAACTTTCCTTTAAAAAAGGTAAGAGAAAGTTGTGTACTGTGTGACTAGTCACGCCAGATTTTTTTAGTTTTTTATTTCACGGGAATTTCTACATTACAACTGACTTGAGCAAGATCTCAGTTTCGGTCACACTCCGTAAACATCTATCTTTTTTTAGCCCCTTCTTCGGCTACTGAGGCCATTTCGGGATTTGACATTACTGGAATATAGAATCCATATTTGACTATTACCGGTATATATTACTGGTATATAAAAACATAGTATCGATGGCTACCGGTGGACGGTTAACAATCATTAGGCCTACAATAAATTTTTTCATTGTATAATTTTGTACATCCTTAAATTACATAAAATTCTCTAATTTTGATATTTATTTAAATGATTAATAAAGCAAAAGTTTAATTTATTTCTCAGGCTAATTTCATCAATAATCATATTGTTTAGATTGGTATAGTCATCAGACAGAGAGAGTGAGAGGAGACCAGTTTAATGGAGAGAGAGAGAAATAGAGCTCCATCCTATGTGAGTAGAGGTGGGATTATTTATCCTCAACTTTGAATTGATCAAAGGATTGATTTTGGGGAAATTAGGTGTGACTAGTTGAACGATTATCAGCTAATTTAGGATAATCAGATTTCTGTTTACTGCTTTGTAATTGAACTCGGATTTGAAACAAATGGCTCATTGAGCAACGAGGAGATAGATAGCTTGACCAGACAGATAGGGAGGGAGGAACTTTACGGTAACTAATTAACCTGGAAGATTAAAATACATGATCTTTAATGAAAATCTTAATTTTTATAGTTCCTCCACTAAAAATCCGATAAATATGAGTTTTTTTCTTTTTAAGAAATATGAAAGTTTTAACTTACATTAACCTACCTACCTCATTCAAACTGGTGCGTGTTTTTTAAATATATTTTCATACTAACTAATTAAATATCTAAAATGACTGCACTCTAAAGGAATATGAGTTTTTTTTTAACACTCACACTTTTTTCTCATTCACACTCACATTCACAGAGTCTTTTCGGCAACTTATACCATATAAGACTTTTTACGATAGCCATTATTATGAATATACCGCCCTATATATATATTTCTTATTTAAGCCATCCAAATGCCTTATATAAAACCATCGGGATTGCCTGGGATCCGATCCCTCGACTCTTGGTATACAAGGCAGGCGCGCTACCAACTACGCCAAGTCCGGGCTGGGGGCCAAATATGAGTTAAAATTTTTTGTTGAAATTTACAAATTTTAAATATAGAATACATTTTATTTCATTTATTTTTATTATGCCCGTTTATCTACACGCCATTGAGCTAAAAACGATAAGGGAGAGGGGGGGACATTGGAACACGAGGCACATTGGGACATTCGAATTTTAGCTCTACTAAATATAAAGTTTGAGTTGTTCTCTTTGACCGTTAGGGTGCATTAAGTACCCATTTTATTAAGAAAACATTTTCTATAATAAAATGGGCACATTTAGTAGAGCTAAAATTCGAATGTCCCAATGTGCCTCGTGTCCCAATGTCCCCCCCCTCTCCCCTACATTTTATTTAAAAAAAAATAATTTTTTTAAGTTCCCCCCCCTTCCCCTCTTTGGTTCTTTTCTTGAGTCAGGCCCTGGATGAGAGCAAATAATATTCATTATCGCACTTGAAATTTAAATAAATCAAATCCAAATTAAATTTTTTTTTTTACAATTTAAAAAACACTCACAGTTTTTTTCCATTCACACTCACATTTACACATCCATACACACAGTCTTTTTGGCAACTTAGGCCATTTAAGACTTTAAACGATACAAAGTATTTGGGGGTCCAGGCATTTTTATTTAAGCAATTAAAATTAGATGAGGATTAGTATAGAGAGATTTAGTTTTATTTTAATTATAAATTTTTTCATTTATTTCAAATAAAGAGAAGAAAATTATTTTCGAATTTTAATAGTGAAATATGGAGTCTGCTATAAATAGATAGTCTAATAATTGACCCAGAAATTTTCAGAAGAGGAAATAAAGATTTGGATCTTCATTTCTTAGAGAGACATAACTCTTTGATATGTTACTGTTAAAATTCTAAGAAAAAAAAGAAGAAAAGCTTAACATGCAACATATGAATTGTATTCATCATATTTATTCGCCATTATTCCCTCTGATGAAATCTATTGTCTTTGTCTTTGATATAACCAACACAGAGAAATATTCCCCAATCGAATTGTTTTCCAATCATCCCCCTCTGATGTTCTCTTTTTCATCTGTAAAAAAAAAGAAAAAAACAGAAGAGAAGAAGAAGAAGAGTTGAATGACAGACAAGTTTCATTAAAAATATCCTTCGATTCATTTTATTTATTTATTTTTTTTTTCATTTATTTACTTTACACCCTGTTGATTGACAGTCTTAACAGAAGGTGAGTCATTTAATGAAATGTTAACGTATCAATTTTGATTTTCTTTTTGACGTCAATGAGAACTTTCCAATTTATTTAATAACCTCCCCCTCTCAAATATTTAAACTAAATATTATGCGCTTTGTTCGTTGCCAATGTGATTAGAGATTGTGGTTTGTAGGAGGAAAAGGAGGATCATGAGTGATGAGAACTAAAATATATAGGGTGTTCCCAAGGGAGGAAGAAGAGCCCTGCCCTAAATAGAGAGTCTGGAATCCTTAAGCCCTCAGCCGGATCTATTATAAGCTGTCTCTCTCCCTCTCTCTCTAAGAGAATTGTTACTTTATAATGCAACAAGCCTAGGGATTTAGCTTAACTAAATTTCAAGCAACCTTTTATATAAAATGCAACTAGATAGAGAAAGAGAATTTTGTAATCGAGGTCTTTAAAAAAACACTTTTTTGCATTTTCCAAGAGATGTGTTTTGAATTTCTAATCTGAACAGAGACAAGTTTGTAAAAATAATTATTTTTTTATTAATTGAATAATTAAAAAAAGAAAAAATTTTAAATTTTTTTGTCTATTTATTCGATATTCTTTGGGCTAAATGCCTTTAATAACAAAAAGATATAAAATTGTTTGATCAGACTGGAGTTGAATGTTTTGTAAAAAGAAATGTTTTTTTTGTTAAATAAAATATTTTAATTACACTTTTTAATGACTTTTTGTCAGAGGTTCTGTCAACAGTGAAATTTGAGAAAAAAAATTCCGTCATTGTTGGTAGTTTAAGTTTTTTGACAACACTATTTATTTTAATATAATACTTTTGACCATTTTTTGGAATAATAAAAACATCGTTTATCCGATTTTCTTCAAAAGTTATTATGTAGAATAAATACCCCAAAAAGGAAAATATTCCTTCTAATTTTCAAAAGGGGCCGAATTTATAATTAATATAAAATCAACTCACATAGTCTCTCACACTCCCACAATTTTTCTTTATTCTCTTTTTCGCCCCCCTGAGGGGTTTTAAAGTTTTACTTTACTTTATATTTATTTATCGATATAGATGGCTCGGGGACGTTCCACACGGGCTTGTTTTCGGGGCCACTCATCGCAGCATCGATTTTGGTGTATGTTGCTCTATTCTGCTACCAGGCTCCCTGGCCTCTCATTTTACTTTTTTTTTTTTTTAATTTCATTTAAGGGGGCTCAGGAGCGAAGTGGTTACGCATATTTTTCCCGATAAGATGGCGTAGTGTATCATAAAAAGTATGCCCAAAAATCAAGTAATTCAAAAATTTGCCAAGAGATGTCAGAATGGTAGCTAATAATATTTAATGCATTTGGTTGATTTGCATTGATCTTTTAACAATAAATACTTTATAAATGTTATTATATTATGTATCTTTTATAAAAGCATAAAAATATATAAATATAGGCTAATACTATATCGTCTGTTAGACTAGCCTGCCTTCTATTGCAAGAATGCTGAACTAGTTTGACAGTTGGTTTTTAAATAAATCATCTAAGGGCCGGTCTTTTCATCTTTGGGTAGAAAGAAAACCTATGGGTGATTGATGTTCCAGGGAATGAACTCTCTTCAGTATTAAAGGTTTTTTGAAGTTTTCTACTTAATAAAGACATAAAATATAAAAATTATTAAAAATAAAAATTGAAATTAATTCAAATAAATATTATAAGTTAAAATAATTAATTTTAAAAAAATTATTTTTTTTACTAAAATTTAAAATTTGAAATGCTTTAGTTGAAGCTCGTCTCGCCAGAGTGCGCCAGAGGGAGTTGGCCAACCCTGGAACATGGTTTCAACTCGGCTATTAGAATATATTCAAATAATCATCTTCAAAACCTTGCCAAATATCCTAGAAATATAATCCTGACTGACATAAAATGAATAATAACAAAAAAAAGGGATAGATTGAAGAATGCCTCTGTTATTTTTATGCGTTAAGTTACGAAGCTGCTGCCAGCCTTGAGTTCCTAATATCACCCCTTTGCTAAATCGTACCCAGAGCTTTTGGCTCCGACTAATTTAACAGAGAGCTTGGCAAAAAATTCAACATATATACATATACATATACTCCAAGGCTGGGTTATGCAAATAAAAAGCAAATGGCTGCCTCAGTTACCAGTGGACCTAACCTTTTGCATATTGTAAAATAGATCACATCTCATCACTTTATTGATAAAATAAGTTGAATCAAAATAAAAATAACAAATATATCTACTTCTTTTTTAAATAAAATGATGGGATGTCATATATTTTACTATAAGAATAAAAATGAAGAGGGTTTCTGCACTACAAAAAAAAGCACTTTAACAGACACTTCGCTAACTACCCAAACATGAAAAGACCGGCCCTAAGCTTATTTTAAAAATATCTTAATTAATATGTGATTAATAATAACAATAAATTCTTTTTTAAATTAAAAAATCTGGTGTGACTGGCGCACAGCACACAACTTTCTCTTACCTTCGGTAATCGAAAGTTATGTTCTGTGCTTGTCACACCAGATTTTTTGTGTCGACATATATTTAGTTCCCGGCAGTAAGGAACATATGAATTCAGAAGATTTTAATTGCAAAATGAGAATATACATTTTAAAGAGCATCTAAAAAATAATTGATTTTTGAATTTAAAAAAAAATCGGAGCAAATTTTGAGAAAATCGAAAAAACTGAAAAAGTACATCAGTAAAGTACTAGTATTCTTTGGCCGATTTTGATTAAAAGCTTGTTTTTCCGGTCCCGGGGGTGTTTAACTTAAATATAAAATTTCAACCCCCTAGCTCAATTCCTTCATGCTTAAAATTAAACACCGACACACAGACAGACAGACAGACAGACAGACCATGTCGCGAAAACCACTTTTTTGGATTCAGGGGTCCTCAAAACGTGAAGATCCATCAAAATCTCGACATCGAATTTTTGACATGAATCCAATACTTTCTCTCTCTATATATATTACATATATACATAGGTAAGAGAAAGTAAAAAAAAATTAAAGATTATTGGGACTGATTGTTTTTTACTTTCTCTTACCTATGTATATATGTAATATATATATAGAGAGAAAGTATTGGATTCATGTCAAAAATTCGATGTCGAGATTTTGATGGATCTTCACGTTTTGAGGACCCCTGAATCCAAAAAAGTGGTTTTCGCGACATGGTCTGTCTGTCTGTCTGTCTGTCGAGATTTTGATGGATCTTCACGTTTTGAGATCCCCTGAATCCAAAAATGTGGTTTTCGCGACATGGTCTGTCTGTGTGTGGGTGTGTGTGTGGGTGTGTGGGTGTGTGTGTGGGTGTGTCTGTGTTCAATTTTAAGCATGAAGGAATTGAGCTATGAGGCTGAAATTTTATATTTAAGTTAAACATCCTCCTGGACCGGAAAAATAAGCTTTTAATCAAAATCGGCCAAAGAGTACTAGTACTTTACTGATGTACTTTTTCAGTTTTTTTCGATTTTCTCAAAATTTGCTCCAACGATTTTTTTTTAAATTCAAAAATCAATCATTTTTTAGATGCTCTTTAAAATGTATATTCTCATTTTGCGATTGAAATCTTCTGAAGACCACTTTACTCTTGTATTTCATAGGGAAGATAGGAGAAATGGTTGCCATGGTAACAAAATATAAATATTTTCCCATACTTATAAATTTTACATCTGAATTCATATGTTCCGTACTGTCGGGAACTAAATAGGGGAGAGGGCGGGACATTGGGACAGTACAAATAAAATTAGCTGTGTATAGTTTGGCTTTCAATATTTTTGAGCATTTAATGTTATGTTGTTGACACTGATTAATGCACTATCTATTGCCATAGGCTTAGCGCTTATTCACCAATAGATGAATTAGATTTTTGCAATTTTCCAAAAAATCCAAATTGTCCCAATGTGCCTCTTGGGTGAGGTAGATTTGGACAGTGAAGAGGCAGATGTGGACAAAAACAATTTGTTTTGTTCTAAAAAAATAATTTGATGAATAAAGGTGGCACAATCTAACACACTGGTTCCCAACCTTTTTTGGCCCATCGCCCCTTTCTGGAGGCTGACTAACACCTATCGCCCCCCTTTTCATTTTCATTGTATGTCTAATTTTAATCTAAAGTGTAAATAATAATGCAGTTTTATTATTTTAAACAATTTTGTTACCGTAGATATCAGTAGCGTAGTCAGGATTTCTGCTTGGGGGGGGGGGGGCAAAAGTTTTATGAACCCCCCCCCTTCTCCAAGAAACTTAAAGTGGAGAAATTTTTTTTAGATAATATAATAATTATAAATAAAAAAAAAATAAAAAAAAATTTTTTTTTCTTGAAATAAAAAATAACTTTAATACAAAATTCGCAAATATTAGAGATTTTTTCAATTATTTATAAGTTTTTTGTTAGATTTTAGAATTTATGAGAGTTAATAAAATAATTATTAAAAAAAAAAAAATCATTAGGGAAAACAATAGGAATTTTTTTGTTTTGGAGAAGGCTTTGGGGGGCCCGGCCCCCCTGCCCCCCCTGAATACGCCACTGGTAGATATATAAAAACAGCCAACGCGGTTTTATCTGTTCACTCTTAACTGTTGTAGTAACTGTTGTACAGTAGCACAAAAACACATGATTTGAAATTTTGTCGCTTAGGTGGTTTCTGAAATAAACGATTCACTTAAAAAAAGAGAAAAAAAAATACAAATTAAAATCAATTAGTAAGATTACAATATCAATCAGGATATATTCCACAATCAGGACCGCAGACAGGGGAGGCAAGGGGGGGGGGCTATATCCCCGGGCCCGAGCCCATTGCGTTCCCACCTTAAAATTCTAATAAAAAATAATTTTCATGGTTAAAATTTCAATTAAAAAAAATCATTTTCTTGAATTGTTTTTTCCTCAGGGGGCCCGGGCCTTTTAATCTCAAATCAATCTTTTTCACGACTCAGGATAGCTAATAAAAATATACGGTAATAAAAAAAAAACGTTTTTAAAAAAATGCTTTTATTTAAATCGAACTAAAAAGAGATAAATAATTTAATTCAATTGTTCTTGTTAAAATTGTTGAATATTTATAACTTAAAATAAAAGCGTGGGGCGCTTCGAGGTTATTCCGAGGCTATAGACAATTCCTTAAGCTATTAATGAGCGCCCCACGCTTTTATTTTAAGTTATAAATATTCAACAATTTTAACAAGAACAATTAAATTATTTATCTCTTTTTAGTTCGATTTAAATAAAAGCATTTTTTTTTTAAAGTTTTTTTTTTTATTATATTTTTATTTTAATCTTTTTAGTCTTTTTTATTATTATAGAGTATTAAGAAAGCGTGAGGCATCAAATAAAGTACCACATTAGTTTGGTATATTTTGGTAAAGTTATTCCGAGGCTATAGACAATTCCTTAAGCTATTAATGAGCGCCCCACGCTTTTATTTTAAGTTATAAATATTCAACAATTTTAACAAGAACAATTAAATTATTTATCTCTTTTTAGTTCGATTTAAATAAAAGCATTTTTTTTATTATATTTTTATTTTAATCTTTTTAGTCTTTTTTATTATTATAGAGTATTAAGAAAGCGTGAGGCATCAAATAAAGCACCACGTATATTTTGGTAAAACCCAACTGATGATTAGCGTCGTCAAAAATGACCCTTAAATATCAAATTTCCCACCTCTAGCTCATCGGAAAGTCTTTTGAAATTAGATTAATACGCGAGAGGTTTCAAATAAAGTACCACATTAGTTTGGTATATTTTGGTAAGTAGCCCCGGGGCCCGTCAAGTCTGTCTGCGGCCCTGTCCACAATATAATATCTTAAATATTATATATAATTTCTTATTTATTAGTGTCCACATGTGCCTCTCGCTAGATGTCCCAATCTACCTCAATCATGTTTATAAACAAAATGAGGCTATACAAATAGCTAAAATAAACAATTACATCTGCATGTACCGAAATAGTAAGAATAAACAAGTCTACTTATCTCTAATATTTCAACTGTCTTTATTCAAACGTTCATATGAAAAATAATCGACCTCAAACGATTTCCGATTTTTTTACAACGCAGGACAAATATGATGTAGCAACGTGTAACTAGCTATGGCGTAGCTTGACGCTGTTAAAATTTTTCTATAATAAAATGGGCACTTAATGCACCCTAATGGTCAAAGAGTACAATCTAACTTTACATTTAGTAGCGATAAAATTCGAATGTCCCAATGTGCCTCGTGTCCCAATGTCCCGCCCTCTCCCCTACATGTCGACACAAAAAATCTGGTGTGACAAGCACAGTACACAACTTTCGATTACCGAAGGTAAGAGAAAGTTGTGTGCTGTGCGCCAGTCACACCAGATTTTACTTTCTCTTACCTATGTATATATGTAATATATATATAGAGAGAAAGTATTGGATTCATGTCAAAAATTCGATGTCGAGATTTTGATGGATCTTCACGTTTTGAGGTCCCCTGAATCCAAAAATGTGGTTTTCGCGACATGGTCTGTCTGTGTGTGGGTGTGTGTGTGGGTGTGTGGGTGTGTGTGTGGGTGTGTCTGTGTTCAATTTTAAGCATGAAGGAATTGAGCTATGAGGCTGAAATTTTATATTTAAGTTAAACATCCTCCTGGACCGGAAAAATAAGCTTTTAATCAAAATCGGCCAAAGAGTACTAGTACTTTACTGATGTACTTTTTCAGTTTTTTTCGATTTTCTCAAAATTTGCTCCAACGATTTTTTTTAAATTCAAAAATCAATCATTTTTTAGATGCTCTTTAAAATGTATATTCTCATTTTGCGATTGAAATCTTCTGAAGACCACTTTACTCTTGTATTTCATAGGGAAGATAGGAGAAATGGTTGCCATGGTAACAAAATATAAATATTTTCCCATACTTATAAATTTTACATCTGAATTCATATGTTCCGTACTGTCGGGAACTAAATACATGTCGACACAAAAAATCTGGTGTGACAAGCACAGTACACAACTTTCGATTACCGAAGGTAAGAGAAAGTTGTGTGCTGTGCGCCAGTCACACCAGATTTTTTATATTTGCTTGATAACAAAAAAATCTGGTGTGACTGGCGCACAGCACACAACTTTCTCTTACCTTCGGTAATCGAAAGTTGTGTTCTGTGCTTGTCACACCAGATTTTTTGTGTCGACATATATTTAGTTCCCGACAGTACGGAACATATGAATTCAGATGTAAAATTTATAAGCATGGGAAAATATTTATATTTTGTTACCATGGCAACCATTTCTCCTATCTTCCCTATGAAGTACAAGAGTAAAGTGGTCTTCAGAAGATTTCAATTCCAAAATGAGAATATACATTTTAAAGAAAATCTAAAAAATAATTGATTTTTGAATTTAAAAAAAATCGTTGGAGCAAATTTTGAGAAAATCGAAAAAAACTGAAAAAGTACATCAGTAAAGTACTAGTACTCTTTGGCCGATTTTGATTAAAAGCTTATTTTTCCGGTCCCGGGGGGTGTTTAACTTAAATATAAAATTTCAACCTCATAGCTCAATTCCTTCATGCTTAAAATTGAACACACACCCACCCACCCACCCACACACCCACACACCCACCCACCCACCCACCCACCCACCCACAGACAGACCATGTCGCGAAAACCACTTTTTTGGATTCAGGGGGACCTCAAAACGTGAAGATCCATCAAAATCTCGACATCGAATTTTTGACATGAATCCAATACTTTCTCTCTATATATATATTACATATATACATAGGTAAGAGAAAGTAAAAATTAATTACGATAATTTTTTAATAAGTCATTAAAAAAAGTATAGCTCGATGTCCCAATAATCTCTTATGAATTTAATTCATTTAAAAAATTACTTAAAATAGTCTATTTTTACTTTCTCTTACCTATGTATATATGTAATATATATATAGAGAGAAAGTATTGGATTCATGTCAAAAATTCGATGTCGAGATTTTGATGGATCTTCACGTTTTGAGGTCCCCTGAATCCAAAAAAGTGGTTTTCGCGACATGGTCTGTCTGTGTGTCTGTCTGTCTGTCTGTGAACAAAATATCTCAAGAACGAAAAGAGCTAGGAGGTTGAAATTTTATATTTCAGTTAGGCACCCCCCTGGGACGTGACACGAAGCTTTTGAACAAAATCGACCAAAGAGTACTAGTACTTTACTGATGCACTTTTTCAGTTTTTTTCGATTTTCTCAAAATTTGCTCCAACGATTTTTTTTTAAATTCAAAAATCAATTATTTTTTAGATTATCAATAAAATGTATATTCTCATTTTGTCATTGAAATCTTCTGAAGACCACTTTACTCTTGTACTCCATAGAAAAGATAGGAGAAATGGTTGCCATGGTAACAAAATATAAATATTTTCCCAAACTTATAAATTTTACATCTTGAATTCAAATGTACCCTACTGTCGGTAACTAAATATATCTCAACACAAAAAATCTGGTGTGACAAGCACAGTTCACAACTTTCGATTACCGAAGGTAAGAGAAAGTTGTGTGCTGTGCGCCAGTCACACCAGATTTTTTTTTTTAAGTACGTTTAGACGTCGCTCCTGAACCCCCTTAAGGTCTTTTCGACATCGGAGGCCATTTAAACTCTCTATCTATTTCAATTTATTGGTTGCCAATTAAATTTTTGTCGCATGGGTCGGAATGCGAATCCTTGACTCCTAGCACAAGAGGCAGAAACTCTACCACTGGCCCAAAGGCAAACCTCTCTTCTAGGTTGTTGTTTGATTTTATATTGTTGCCTTTTTGACATTTTCCCTCCCCTTTTGCTCTTAATCTTTGTTAACGCCCATATTCTCAAATAGTAAAGTCACTATTTTATTAATTGTTTTTGATTTTGTTAGGTTAGAAACATAAAACATATTTTATGTGAGTGTAGTTAAAATATAACGAATTTCAAAATTAAATAATAAATTTTCTACCCTATTAAATTTTTAATCAAAATAAATAATTATTTTTTGACAAAATAAATATTTTACTATCATTATATTTATAATCACCCTACAGAAATGAGTATATACAGGATATACATAAAACAACGGTTCGGGGACAAGTGTAAGCATTTGTTGCTGACCTAAAAGTTAGAGATTAATTACTTACAAATATATTTAATATTTGATCCGATTATATCAATTCACCCTGATAGAGAATTTAAGTTATTATTTCCAATGAAAAAAAAAGTAAATATATGTCGACATTAAAAAATCATCCCACCCCAGATTTTTTATTATAGTTTTTTTTTTTTTTTTTTAATTTTTAATATAATTATACCTACATTCAGATAGTACTGCGACTATCTAAGTATTTTTATATATAGAAAATAATAAGCTTAACAATTTTTTTTTTTAATAAAAATTTTTTGGAATATTTTATTTTTTTTCACTTTTAATAATTAACTTATATTTTGACCTCGGGCTTGGAGTAGTTGGTAGCGCGTCTCTCTTGTACCCCAAGGGTCGAGGGTTCGGATCCCAGGCATTCCGATGATTATATTTAAGCCATTTGGTTACCTGATATCGTTTAAAGTCATAAATGCCCTTAGTTGCCGAAAAGACTGTGTGCATGGGTGCGTGAATGGGAGTGTAAAAAAGTGTGAGTGTTAAAAAAAAATATTTTAATTAAAATAAAGTGTTAACAAACCTAACTTTTAAAAATGTGGAAAATATATATTTAAACCATTTTTCAAACAGGTTCATAATATAAATCTAACAAACGGATAATATTTTCATGTTCACCCTGTATATAGATTTTCTCTCTCTCTCACTTTTTCTTTATCTCTTGTTCTAATATAAACTTTTAATTGTGCTGATATAAAAATTTGATTTATCGATATCTTGGATTTGGATTTTAACTTACTAGAGAGAGAAGGGAAAAATTATTAAGTGTCAAAACAATAATAACTTTTTTAAGGATGAATAAACGTCAATAGATGCGGAAAATATGTTTCTATCACTCAGAGAGCTAATAACGAGAAATTTATGAGAGGATTTGAAATGGACCACACCCTTGTGAACAGTTAAAAAAAAAAGTTGAAAAATTACATACTTATTGGATTATTGTTTATGCACCGAATCATATATGTTATACGAGAGTGAAATATTTCCGTTTAGTGGCTATGAAATTGTTTATCAAAATATCATATATCTATACTCGTATTTAAAAGTGAGAAATGGTCGTCAATCAAGTAATTTTTTCATTTGAATAGTTTGATTTTTTTTTTTAGTAATTTCAGAAAAGAGAGAGTGAAATACTTTTTTTGTTCGTCTGTCATAATTAGTTAATTTATATCTCATTCCAAAAAGAATCATTCAGGACTAGTCTACTCCCTGAGAATTTTTTTAATAGCTTTAGGATTAATAAATTAAGCAACAAATTCATGTGAGATGTGGCTGTAGAATTTAATTAGAGACAAGATTTATGATATTACGAACAAGAATATTCACATTTTCACAATATATTTGATATACTTACGGTATTATTATTGTTTAGAATACATGATTTACACATTTTTTTTTTTTATAAATATTGCAATTCTACAATTTTCAAACCAAATTCTTTTATCAAATGTTAATTCTAAGGACAGTCGGCCAAAAAATAAATACTTATGCGTATTATTATTATTATTATGGATTTATAAAAATTGCTGCTCAGCTATTTTGTCATATTGGATGGGAGAAAGTAACGATTTACAAAACATCTGTTCATTGTACTGAAGATGATTCCATATCACTGGGATCAAAATATTTACAAATAAACGGATAATACGCAGAAGTATTTATTTTTTGGTCGACTGTCCTCAGAATTAATATTTGATTTTCCTTACGGCCATCTACAAACAAATTCTTTTATATATTTTGTAATCAATGGAATTAATGTTTCAAAAGCTTTACAAAATTATTATGAAAGTTTTTAATTTTATATTTTTTTACATTATTAATTATTTATTAAAAATATAAATACTATTCAAAGTTTCAACAGCTTGTGCTTCCGTCGTTTTCAAGTACTGTGCATTTGCATATGAAATGCTAACTAACACCGATGTCCCTTAGAGGTTAGTTTGAGTCCGCTTGAGTTGGAGGAAGTGAACTAATCTCTAAGTGACATCTACGTGAAATTAACATTTTATATGCAAGTGCACGGTACTCGAAACGTTGTACAGGAGTTTTCCACACCAGATTTTTTTAAAGAATTAAAAAAATACTATTAAATTGTTGTATGTTTAGTTTTCCTAAATAAAAAAATTTTGTTTGACGTTATTTTTGGCCAACACCAAGGACTTAGACGTGTGCACGTCGACGAAAGTTTCTCTCGCGAGGCTCATCCCTTCTCTGTGGCATCTGCGTTTACTTTTTACTGATGAAAAATATCCAACCAGCCGACTGGACAGGTTTATTGCCTCACATTTGTCGATGCCTTCGCCTTTCGTGCGTTATATATAAAGTTAATTCAGATACACATACAGAGACAACAAGATCCTCTCTTTCTTGATGGAATTGTCTTATACCAAGATGTGGGTGCTCTCATCTCATCATTCCTTATTTCGTATTCGTTGTTCTACGTCTCTTTTAGATCATTTTCTCCTTTTGGAATAAAAACCTATTGTCTTCTAGCTTCGATAATAATTAAATATTTTTTTTCCCACACACTTTTGATCCATTATCTTAAGAGTTTAATTGAAAATTATCTTCGTGATTATTCCTTTTCAATGTGTTTGCTTGTGAATTTTAAACGTAGTTTTAGAACCCCATATTTAGAGATAAATCAAAGCAGATAAATTCAAAATAAATTCTTTTCAACATTTTCAACCGCCTAGCTCAATTCCTTCATGCTTAAAATTTAACACCGACTCACAGACAGACAGACAGACCATGTTGCGAAAACCACTTTTTGGATTCAGGGGACCTCAAAAAGTGTATATCCATCAAAATCTCGACATCGAATTTTTGACATGAATCCAATACTTTCTCTCTCTCTCTCTCTCTCTCTCTATATATATATATATATATATTTTAAATAAATTCTAATTCTAATTCTATATATATATATATATATATATATATATATATATATATATATATATATATATATATATTAGATATAGACATAGGTAAGAGAAAGTAAAAATTTGATCATAGGCCTAATAATAAGACTTTGATTAAAAAATAGTGATATTAAAAAATCTATTCCCATTGTTATTATAATATGATACACAAATCAAAGAAATTCAAAATGGACTGAACTAAGGAAGCCAAAAATAAAATTTATGATATAATAACGTGACCAATAAAGTTGAACAACTGTCGACCTTGATTAAGCCATTTAGACATATACAGAAATTCATCTCACCCCCAACATTTAGCCAGATGTTACTCTCTGGTCTAGAGAGGGTGTGACTACATCACTGGGCATTTGTTACTTGTTTCTGAGGAATTCTTGAGGGAGTATCCATCAATGCCTCTAACTGCTGCCACTCAATTAACGAAAAGAAAATTTTCCACCCCCTTTCTTACCTTGCTCTTGTCTTGACTCGAAAAAATATAATTTTAGGTCTATATGTGCGATTTATTTTGTTTTAGGTCATTCGAACTCTTTAAGGGAAATGGGATGCAGATGTTGGTTTATTTGTGAAAGAAAAACGCTAAATTTTGGTATCCAAATGGCTTAAATAAAATCATCGGACTGCCCGGGGTCCGAACCCGCGACGTTCGGTATAGAAGAAATCCCTTCTTAAGAAAGGACATTTCTAAACTTTAGTAAATAAATTTTCTTTCGTATTGTTTTTGTTATACAAATTTTGTAAAATATATTTTGTAACGACTTTTAGCTCGATGGCGGTATGCCAAAGAGGCAGAATAAAAAAAAAAATTAACTTTCCCTCTAATAACAACCCTCCCTAAATACAAATTTTCATTAAAAATAAAAAATAATCTTGGATACTCCTACGTATGTAAAGAATTCTAAATCATTTTCTAATTAATTTTATTCAAAACAAAAATCCCCCTTGGGTGTATTTTGTGTAATACAATGGGGTTGAATTAGAAACCAAGAAAACCTCTCTCCCTCTCCCCGGACCTTATGAAAAATGTATAAAAAGAAAAAAAAAAATGATTGTATTATTAACTCTATTCAGAAGCGCAGCTTTTCGCCCTTAAGCTAATTTCAACAAACCTCTCTCTTCCCAAACAGAGCGAGAGAGAGAGAAAGAAAACATCTGAAAATTCATTAACGTCTTTAAATTCAATCAGAGATTATGAGAGGGCGGAGTTTATTCTACTAAAGTTTTTTTTTTTTTTTTTTTTTTTTTTAAACACTCACCCTTTTTTCCCATTCGCATTCATCCTCACACACATATACACACATGTCGAAAAAGATATAAATGATTCTTACAATTGTTAGAGTAGACATTTCACTCCAAATTTAAAAAAAAAATTAGTCATATTTTTGTAAAGTTTCATCCTTCTCAACGAAACAGAATCGAATTAATTTTTTTATGACAATATAAATAAATAATTTATTAGTAAGAAGAAACCAAATTGATATCTCCTCTGGTTTATAAATTAAAGTAAAATCAAAATTTTTACCCTAAATTGGCGATTCGGGGCACTTAGGGGCCGAATTTCAAAAAACCCTGAAACAACGAATTTAGATTCTTATCTAAGGAACGTTTTAGTGAAGAAACCAAATTGATATCTCTCCTGGTTAAAAAAAAAATTTTGAATTTGCCTCTCCGACTCCGCCCTCTCTGTATTTCGCCAATCAGCGCTATCCCTGAGGCATCCCTGAGGCCTGATTGGTTGTTTCACACATCGGACACCTCTTAAGCGCTTTATATATAAGTATGATTTTTAATTATCATTACAATTGGCTTTACTCTGTACATTTCATTTTCTGTTTCCCTTAACTATACGAAAAATTTTTCTAAACAAATTTCTCTTTTTTGATCAATAAATATGAATAGCAGAGAATTTTTCACCACATAACTGGTTAGATTTTCACCACCTATGATGATGAAAGCATACTCTTTCTCTCTCTCTCTCTCATACACCTGAAACAAACAAAAATTAATTAAAATTAGATTTGCTTTTTGATTTATTGTTCCGTTGAACTGCTTCTTTCATTCCATGCACTCTCTCTTTTATTATTAGATTTTATCACCAAGAGACATTAGAACAGTGCGCGGGGTGGAGAGAAAAAAAAAATTAGAAGGAAATTTATAACTTCTTTAAAAAGCATTATAACTTTATAAAGTAACTTGAGATATTGTTTTCCTTGACTCAAGTAAAAAAAAAAATAAAGAAATGAGAATAGTACTCCGAATACCTTGTAATGTCTACTTAAAATTCCTCTTTTCAAAAGAAACTTCTAAAAAAAAAATCTGGTGTGACTGGCGCACAGCACACAACTTTCTCTTACCCTTCGGTAAGAGAAAGTTGGGCACTGTGCTGGTCACACCAGATTTTTTGTGTCGAGATATATTTAGTTTCCGATAGCACCTTAGTTTCAAACTTGCATTTTTAAATGTTGACTGCTTCAAATAAACTATGGTTATTTTTCAAAATTTTAATCTCATATTTGGACATTTTATACACAATATAGAATCGTAAATAAATACAAAATTTCATAAGAATTGGAAAAAAAAAATTTTAAATGCCTAAAAAGTTCTAAAGGGGACCCCCTTTTGAATCGAAATTAACATACAAATCCCTATAGGAAATTAACATTAGGCCTATGCGAAGATAAGGTGGAAAGGGAATTTAAAAAGAGTAGAGAGAGACGATAATGTTTGCAAGTGAGAGAGACATATATGTTTTCTTTGAAACAATTAAAGACACAAATAAATTTAAAAAAAGTAAAAAATGGGAATTTAAATAATAATTGATTTTTAATCTAATAAAAAGAAAAAGATTTAAATTCCGTTACCATGGCAACCATTTCTATCTTTCCTATGAAGCACAAGAGTAAAGTGGTCTTCAGAAGATTTCAACGGCAAAATGAGAATATACATTTTAAAGAGCATCTAAAAAATAGTTCATTTATGAATTTTAAAAAAAATCCTTGGAGGGAATTTTGAGAAAATCGAAAAAAACTGAAAAAGTACATCAGTAAAGTACTAGTACTTTTTGGCCGATTTTGTTCAAAAGCTTATTTTGAGATTCTTCAAAGGTACCTAAGTTAAATATAAAATTTCAATCCGCTAGCTCAACTCCTTCATGCTAAAAATCTGTCCACACACACAGACCCCCCCCCCACACACACACACACACACACACACACACACACACACACACACACACACACACACACACACACACACACACACACACACACACACACACACACACACACACACACACACACACACACACACACACACACACACACACACACACACACACACACACACACACACACACACACACACACACACACACACACACACACACAGACCAATTTGCGGGACCCACTTTTTTGGACTCAGGGGACCTCAAAACATGTATATCCATCAAAATCTCGACATCGAATTTTTGACATGATCGCAATACTTTCTCTCTCTATATATATTAACATATATAGAGGTAAGAGAAAGTAATATAAGAAAATTTATTTTCATTGTTTTTGTTACCAAAATCTTTGAGTCCTAACATAATCTCTAATTAAATGAAGTGTAAGGAGGGTGCGTTTCGGACCTTCATCAGCCACTCTAAAATATAAAAAAACTGGTGTGACTGGCGCACAGCACACAACTTTCTCTTACCTTCGGTAATCGAAAGTTGTGTACTGTGCTTGTCACACCAGATTTTTTGTGTCGACATGTATTTAGTTCCCGACAGTACGGAACATTTGAATTCAGATGTAAAATTTATAAGTATGGGAAAATATTTATATTTTGTTACCAGGGCAACCATTTCTCCTATCTTCCCTATGAAATACAAGAGTAAAGTGGTCTTCAGAAGATTTCAATCGCAAAATGAGAATATACATTTTAAAGAGCATCTAAAAAATAATTGATTTTTTGAATTTTAAAAAAAATCGTTGGAGCAAATTTTGAGAAAATCGAAAAAAACTGAAAAAGTACATCAGTAAAGTACTAGTACTCTTTGGCCGATTTTGATTAAAAGCTTATTTTTCCGGTCCCGGGAGGTGTTTAAGTTAAATATAGAATTTCAACCTCGTAGCTCAATTTCTTCATGCTTAAAATTGAACACAGACACACCCACCCACCCACCCACCCACCCACCCACAGACAGACCGAAAACCACTTTTTTTGGATTCAGGGGACCTCAAAACGTGAAGATCCATAAAAATCTCGACATCGAATTTTTGACATGAATCCAATACTTTCTCTCTATATATATATTACATATATACATAGGTAAGAGAAAGTAATTGACAATCAAAAATTGAAGAAATAAACATTATTCAGACTTATATTTCAAAGGAAAATTATGTTTCTTTAAACGATTTAATTTTTTATAGACCATAGATCTTCCTATTTAGTGCTTGGAAACTGTAGTAAATAGAAATATTTTTTTTTAAGTGAAACCTCTTTTTGAAGAGAAAGTTCGAATCATAGCCTTCAAGCGATAGAGAACCCTGCATTGAATGTGGTCTATAATTAAAAACTTTCATAATAATAATACTTATTATAATAGGCCTAAAATAAATTAGTTTATTTTTTTTTTCTATTATTCCCTATTTAATTAAAAATAAGATTTTTCTTATTTCGTTGAAGAACATTTCAATATCTTTCATTTTTTTGCATATGACAAAACCAACTGTCATTTTTTTTTTTTTTTTGGACTGCCAACAACTGTCTTTATTGACAAGAAATGGATGCTGTTTATCGTTATCACTCAAACGGTCTAGAGAAAGAGAGAAGGAGGGGGGTTGTTTTTTTTTTAAAGAAAAAAAAACCTTTACATTTTCATGCTTGATGTTAAATAATACAAATCCAAGACAATTTCTACCTGAATGGCCGCTCAAATTCAAAGAATATGAGTTCGAATCCCACGTGTATCATGGAATAAATTAATAATAAAAAAAATAGCAATGGGCCATCACATCTTTTTATATTATATATATAGAAAGTGTACTTTATAAAGAATTACCCTATAAAAACCGGAGGGCTGTCTTCTTTTTTTAATAAATAAAATGAGGAAGTCGAGGAAGAAACAGGGGTACTCCTTTTTATCTACTATAAAATAAATAAATTTTCTCGCTTATGGATAGGGAACCACTGATCTTTAACTAAATTTTGGCTGAACCATGATCTTTAACTAAATTTTGGCTGAAACGTCAAGTTGAAAAAGGCCATTCTGAATATCTCACTCTGTAGGAATTTTGAAACTTTAAAAAGGCCTGCAGGCGGGTCCGAGTTAGTTGGAAGTCCAGAAGGCGAAGGTGGGCAGCGCGGCTAGCATAATATAATATAATCCAGGGGTTCCCAATGCATGGGCCGCGGTGTGATTGGAACTGGGCAGCGGACGTCTAAGAAAAGATAAAGAAATGAATTAATTTTATATTCATTTCCTATTATAATCTTTTTCGGGATCTAAGGTCATTTACACCAGGTCCCTATTGATTGGTAAGAGAAAATATTAATATAATAGCAAGATACTACATTACATTATTTCTTTAAGTTATATTAATTTATTTTATTTAAAATAAAATAAATAAGCAAGTGATTGCGTCCGACAGAAAAGTATTAACTTTTAGATTGGAATTGACGGCCATGTATGTCATCATGCAGCCAAACAGAAAGACAGACAGACGCACTCGTTTGATGGATGTGTGTAGGTCACTTCCCATTCTCATTTATCCTATCGGTGTTCGTTCAATTATAAATAGTCACTACACCATTTCGCTCATCAAGTTTGAGTCAAAAATTAAATAAATAAAAAAACTTGAAAAGAAATCAATAGGAATTAATTTCGAATATTTTTATTTTCTCTTACCTCAATATATGTTAATATAGAGAGAGAAAGTATTGGATTCATGTCAAAAATTTGATGTCGAGATTTTGATGGATAGGCCACGGGACACGTTTTGAGGTCCCCTGAATCCAAAAAAGTAGTTTTCATGACATGATCCATCTATCTGTCTGTGAACAAAATATCTCAAGAAAGAAATGAGCTAGACGGTTGAAATTTTATAATTATGTTAGGTACCCCCCTGGGACGTGATATGAAACTTTTTAACAAAATCGGCCAAAAAGTAGGCCTACTAGTACTTTACTGATGTAGTTTTTCAGTTTTTTTTTTCGATTTTCTCAAAATTCGCTCCAACGATTTTGTTTAAAATTCATAAAACATTTATTTGCTTTTTAGATGCTTTTAAAATGTATATTCTCATTTTGCCCTTGAAATCTTTTGAAGCACACTTTATTTACTCTTGTGGTTCGTAGGAAAGAAAATTAAAAAAATTTAAAAATATTTTCTAAAGAATTTTCAAAATTAATTCCTCGTCTCAATGGGTTAAATTTATTTTAGTCTTTGCTTTGACTCTTAAAATACATATAATTTTTACTTTCTCTTACCCTATATTTTTTTATTTATGAAAGCATTTTTGAAATAGATTCAGGGCCGGATCTAGTGGGAGAGGGCAGTGGGAGCATGTGCCTCGGGCGGCTGATTTCAGGGGGGCGGCAATTAAAGAAAGATTTACTAAAAAAGGTTTTTTTTTTTTAAATATTTTTACAAAGGGCCCCCGTAGAACACCATTTGCCCGCTTTTTTTTTGGGGGGTCCCCAAATATTCTCAAAGTGACATACAAAAAAAAATCGGGAAAAAAAAAAAAAAAAAAATTAAAAAAAAAACAATATCATTATTAACTAAAAAATTGGTTGAGAAAAAAAAAAAAAAAAAAAAAAAAAAAAAGTTAAAATGATATGAATTTTGTATAGAAAATTTTAAGGAGGGGGCGGCAAATTAAATTTTGTCAACCCTAAAAAATATCCTAGTTCCGGCTCTAATTAGATGGGGTGGGGTTGAATACTTTTTGAGATATCGTCGATACATACTTTCTTATAGATAGATTTAAGTGAGATTCTAATCGATTTCGAGTGTTTAAATCCAAAAAAAAAACACACACTCAAGAAGGGATTTATTTTTACGGTGACTAGTAGTGAACAACGACACAATCAGAGGATTTATTTATTTATTTTTTTCTTCTATTCCCTCAACTTGATTGATCAAGAGAATTAAGAAAGAGAGGGAAAAAAGAGAGAAGTTGAAGGAATAAAAGCGCCTTTGGTTTCAAGATCCTAACTTAATTTGTATACTTTGTATAGGATTTCTATTTATTTCTCTTTCCCCTCACATTACTTTTTTTTTTTGATAGATCCATTTGAATTCCCTCAAAAGATTTTATCTGATAAAAAGAACATTGGGTAGACACACCTACAAGACGACTTACAAAAGAGGGTGGGGGGCTGCTCTTTTTAGAAAACTGAAATTAAAATACTACTGAAATATTGATAAAAATTGAAATTCCCTTGAGTTCAATCACAAAAATGGTATTTTATTATAATATAAAATAATATAAAAACATTTTTGGCCAAATGTGGATTTTGCCATTTTCGAGCATCCATGGCATTTAGGGCCTATTCGTATTAATCGTATGTTTGTAACCTCATCAGTTCTCGAAAACGGCTCTAACGATTTTTTTTTAATTTTAAATATAGGCTATAGACTACTATTTCCAGTCCCACTATGATTATATTAGATTATCTATCACGTGTTTTTGTGACCGGAAGAAATATGACAGGCAGGCCCGTCGCACGGTCTGACGCCTGTTGAAAAGAGGAAGGAAGAGACAGACATACAAAGAACTGAAGGACTGCCTGTCCCAGCTCGGGCAGGTCGTGGTCGCCATCCACGAACAGTGAGGGACAATATTAAGTCCCACCCATGAGTTTTCTACTTGTATTTTTTCTTCTTTTTTTTTAAAAACATTCACACTTTTTTCTCATTCACCCTCACATTCACACACACATTCATACAGTCTTTTCGGCAACTTAAGCCATATAAGACTTGACGATAACCGTTGTAGAGAATATATCTATTGTAGGGTCAGGCATTTCTATTTAAGTCATCTGGTATTCCAAATGGCTAAATAAAATCATCGGACTGCCTGGGTCCGAACCCGCGACGTTTGGTATAGGAGGCTACTTGTATTTATTTCATTGTTTTTAAAAAAATATTATATATTTTTTAACGGAAACTTTCATGGTTCAAACCTAGAAAATTTCCCATAAAGATTTTCATTTTCTTTTATAAAAAAACTGAAATAATCACAAATATAAAACGCATGGGTGGGACTTAATATTGACCCTCACTGTACCCACAAGATGTGGGCTCCTGAGCCTAGTACTAGTACATTACTAATATACTTTTTTAGTTGTTTTTTTTTTTTTTTAATTTTCTTGAAATTATTACTGATATAGTATTTTAGATTTTTCCAATTTTTATCTAAAAAAAAAAGACCGAGCTCCAACTTGGTCAACCCGGAACTTTAATTTAATTTTAATTTTCAAAATGTTTTAACGAGAACCAACGGTCGAAAGTTTAAATCTTATTTCGTGTAATGCGGGTTCCTTGGAAAACCAGGCATTATTTGTACGTGAAAAGTAACAAATTTTGTTGTTTTTTTTCGCTCTTTCTATTACAAGCCGCTGTGTCATCAATGGGATCGAAATTTAATACCTAATTGTACAAATTGATCGGACAATTATAATTTTCTAAGGATAAACTGGTTATTTGGTACCCCAGCTAGTTTCAAAGACAGATACCCCTAGTGGTGTAACTAAAAATTCACAGATCTTTTCGTGTTTTCGAATAAAAAAACTCTCTCTCTCTCTATATATATACTGTATATGACTGTATTCTATACAACTATACAATTGTAAACTCTAAAGTCAAAATGGTCTCAACAGTCAATAAAAGGGAGGTAATATGGTTCTAACGTTAACCAATAAATTGTCTCTGCTATGAAATAGTGGTTTGGATTCTCATTCTTCCAACTGTAACTAAGATTCTATCGCCCAACAGCACCGATATCTGAAAGAACTACATAGAAATTTTAGATTTATAAAAAAATAAATAAATTTATTATCAGCCAGGACAGGAGAAACCAGCTTCTGTCTTCGGATACAGTAGCATCATTGGAGGGGGGGAGCCAGGGAGGCATTCCCCCCCCAATGGTTCTGATTTTTAAAAAATCTGGTGTGACTGGCGCACAGCGCACAAGCTTTCTCTTACCTTCGGTAATCGAAAGATGTGTGTGCTTGTCGCACCAGATTTTTTGTGTCGACATGTATTTAGTTCCCGGCAGTAGGGAATATTTGAATTCAGATGTAAAATTTATAAGTATGGGAAAATATTTATATTTTTGTTACCATGGCAACCATTTCTCCTATCCTTCCATAATGAAGCACAAGAGTAAAGTGTGCTTCAAACAATTTTGAGGGCAAAACGAGAATATACATTTA
>JAKCPI010025082.1:0-18837 GCA_023213315.1 Euborellia annulipes
GTAGGATATTTTTTATATTCATTTTTGAAACTTTTGAAATTAGAACAATTTTGAAATAAAAAAATTATTATTATTTTTTTTTTTGAAATATGAAAGTCTTTTGATCATAAATAAAAATATGCTCTTTAATCAAATAAAAATAAAATGGCACTAAATATATATAAATGAATAATAAATATATAAAGATAAATGATAAAGATAAAAGCATGAATACATAATAAAGTTATAAAAATAAATAAAAAGTTCCTTAAATTGATCGAAGCTTTCTTATTTCAAAATGCAAAATTGTATAATATAATAAAATTTTTAAATAATGATTGAAAAAAATAATTTTTGAATATAAAAAATACTTTCAAGCTTTAATATGGTAAATACTAAAATAATGGGAGAGAATTGGTTGGTAGCTATAGGCATAACTGGTAGGATCTTAATAATTTTCCATTGAAAGAAAAATTCAAATATAGAAAAGTTGTCAAAAATAAATAAAAAGTAAAAACTAATTTGTCATTACAAATTCTGTTATTAATATTTCTTATTTTATTTTTTTCATTTTATAAAACAAAAAAAATATTCCTGAGTTCTACAAGTGAAATGATGAAATAATATCAATAAATTAGCAAGTTGAAGATATAAATTGAAAAAACATGATGGACATGGACATGGACATTCTTCGTTTTCTCGGAGAAGAGGAAGAAGACAGGAAGAAGAAGTAGAAGAAGATGGATTTCCAAAAGATACGTTATATGAAAATGCAATCCACAGCAGGCAGTTATTTTTGAGGGTCTGATAAAAAAGATGATAGGAAGATTGACAAAACATTAAATAAATAAAATGTAAAAATAGTAGGCTATAAATAATTCTGTTTGTTAAAAAAAAAATAAAAAAAAAGAAAGAAAATTACAAAAAATGTAAATTATTAATTAAAAAATAGAAAAAATGAAAATTTCTTTTTATTATTGAACTAAAGTATGATTTGTAATTTAATTTAGTCCAGGAGTGTTTAAAAATTTAAAAAAAAATATAGGATTGTTAAAAAATGATATGGTGAGTAAAAAAAAAAATTAGTGAGAGTATAAGCAAAGATAGACGAAGGGGCTAAATGGGTGTTAGAATAAAACAACTTGAAATTCAAAGAAAAGTTGAGGTGCAGTATAGTGAAGTGTTAAAAAAAATTTGAGCTTAATAAATATTGGATTCCCCTGGATATAAAGGAGTACGTAGGAGGTGCAGGTCCTAATCCAGAAAAGAAACAGGAGCATCACATGGAATGTTAAATTTAAAAAAAATATAAAAAATACTTAATTCTTAACTCGATTTGCTGTTATTTATTTATTTGTATAAGATCCTATTGTTATATGATCTTGAATTCTATATAGTGTAGGATCTACTGTCGGAAACTAAACTAAACTAAACAAGCACAGTACACAACTTTCGATTACCGAAGGTAAAAAAAGAATAAAATAAAAATTTTTTTAAAATATTTTTTTTTAATTAAAAATTTAAAATATAATTTTTTTTTTTTTTTTTTTTTTTTATTTTAAAAATTCAAACTCTTGCTGCTGGCGGGGCAGTTGGGGGTACTGCAGGGGCTGAAACAGTTGCCCTCTGGTTGGTGTTTGTTTTATTTTTATATATAATTATTTTTTTATAGTAATTTAAACATTTTCATTTATTGTTATGTTATTTTTTGAAACTGAAAAAATGAAAAAAAAAAAAAATTATTATATGATCATAATAGTAGATATATATTCTATTGCTCATATGGAGCAAGAGTGTCATAACTCAAAATTTCTACTTTATTTCTGGAAATCAAAAAAAAAAAAATAAATAAATAAATAAATAAATAAATGGATAAATAAATAAAACACCCAGGAACACATTTACATAATAAAAATTCAAATTAAAAATGGAAGCTATACAAATTAATTATTTAATATATAATATCATTGGTACACCTTCCACAAAACTTCTTTTAATTGAAATGTTAAGGTTTTGAAGTAAGTAAAGAAAGTTTAAAAAAAAAATGGCAATTCAAAAAAATTAGATATTGTGCTGCGAGTATGAAAACATTAGATATGTCCCTCAGCTAGATAAAAGAGATTTTTTTTGGTTTTCCTTACTGTTCCAATAACTCAATAGAAACGATTTTTGAATCATGACAATATTGCAGTAATGAGCAAAATATATTACTATATTACTGTATATATACTAGGGTGGCGCAAAAACAATTTTTTTTTCATTTTTTTAAGATTTTCTAAGTTTTTTCCTTTTAATTAGAAAGATAATTGACAAAAATACACCATGAGAAGAATAAAAAAATCAAACAGAATACTGAAAAATATAATTTTTTAATAACTTGCTATTTTTTAAATTAAGCTAACAGTAGGCCTTCGATTAATTATACAGTATTTTGTAAAATATCTTAATAATTAAAAAAAAAATTTATTAAACTTGAATCTGAATATTTAAAGGTCGCACGAAAACATAGAAAGCAATGCACTGATAAATTACAAAAAAAATTTTTTTGAGCGACCTTTAAAAAATATTGTAATTGAGCACATCTTTGGAGATGTCTCTTAAAACATAATAAACTAACATACCATCAAAAGAAAAGATATTGGACTATATGGCGGCTAGCTACCATAAGGCTCAAATGCCAGGTAGCCGCCATATTGTCCAATATCTTTTCTCTTGATGGTACGTCGTATTTTTATACGAGACTCGAAAAAAAAATTATTTTGTTTTTTTTTTTGCATCACCCTAATAAATATATTATAATATAATATATTTAATAATAATATAATATAATATATCGGGGGGCCAATAGTGCGTGGACGGAAGATTGTGGCCTTGTCAAAGGACATTTTTAAAGTTTGTTGATCGTGATTAATGTGGGGCCTTTAGGGCTACAAATTTAAAATATTTTTGTTCCAATTGCACCTCATATACAGGGTGGACCAGATCAAAGTTATGTTTTTTTAAATGGAACCCCCTGTATATTATTGAATATTTGGATTCTACGGCCAATTTTAGTATGAGTTTTAGTATGAGTTTTTGTCATGCAATGTATTCTAAAACAAACCGTTTACCCGCAAATCGGGCTTTTGTGAAAAAAATGCTGTCTGAAAAAAATTGAATATCGAGTGAACCATAAAACTTTGGGGACTGTTCTTTTGTGAGGTTACTAACCATGAAATGTACTAATGTAGTCCAGATGGGTAACCAGGAATTATTCTTATGTTGGGAGAAATGGCTATGCCAATTTCTAAAATTTCAATAATGGATAATTTGATTATTTCAAATGGAACATGCTACTTTTTTTAATGCCATGGTACGTGAAATTTAATTATCTTTTAGATGATATAAGGTTGTCTATATCTATCTTTGGTAATTTTATTATTATTCCAAAATATCTGATTAATTTGACTTACGAATGGAGAAAACAATTAAAATTACAATTAAAACAATCCAAATGCAAAATAAAATTATAATAAATTGAAAAGATAATGCTAAATATTCGAAAATCTATTTAAATTTCCTTTAAAATCATTTATTTGAACTCCTCAAAGTCCCACTTGCTCAAATTAGGGTTATGATTTTTCAACAAGATGGCGCCCCTCCTGACCTGAAAATAACCCTAATTTCTTTTTCAAAAATAAATGGTTTTAAAGGAAATTTAAATACATTTTCGAATATTTAGCCTATTTTTTTTTTTTTTTTTTTTATTACAATTTTGTTTTGCATTTGGATTGTTATTTTTTTTTTTAATTGTTTTCGCCATTCGTAAGTAAAATTAATCAGATATTTAAAAAAAAAATAAAATTACCAAAGATAGATATAGACAACCTTATATCATCTGAAAGCTAATTAAATTTCACGTCCCATGGCATAAAAAAAGTAGTATGTTCCATTTGAAAAAATAATCAAATTATCCATTATTGAAATTTTCGAAATTGGCATTGCCATATCTCCCAACATAAGAATAATTACGGGTTACCCATCTAGCCTACATTAGTACATTTCATGGTTAACAACCTCACAAAAGATCAGTCCCCTAAGTTTTATGGTTCACGAGATATTAAATTTTTTCCAGACAGCAGTTTTTTCACAAAAGCCCGATTTGCGGCTTAACGGTTTGTTTTAGAATACATTGCATGACATAAAGTCATACTAAAATTGACTTTATAATCCAAATATGCAATAATATACAGGGGGTTCCATTTAAAAAAACAACTTTGATCTGGTCCACCCTGTATATGAGGTGCAATTGGAACAAAAATATTTTAACTTTGTAGCCCTAAAGGCCCCACATTATTCACGATCAACAAACTTTAAAAATGCCCTTTGACAAGGCCACAATCTTCCGTCCACTATTAGCCCACCCGGCTATATATATATATATATAAAAATTCTTACAAAATTGTTTTTTATTGGCCCCCCTTCTCGGCCCTTCTCGTCTTCCTCTCTGAGGAAGGGGCGCCCTTCCTCGCTGAGGAAGGGGCGCCCTTCCTCGCTGAGGAAGGGCGCCCTTCCTCGCTGAGGAAAGGGCGCCCTTCCTCGCTGAGGAAAGGGCGCCCTTCCTCGCTGAGAGGGCGCCCTTCCTCGCGAGGAAAGGGCGCCCTTCCAACCCTTCCTCGCTGAGGAAAGGGCGCCCTTCCTCGCTGAGGAAGGGGCGCCCTTCCTCTTTCAGGAATTTCATTTCTGCCACGGATGGGCCTAAAATGAAAAGAAACAATTATTAAATTTTTTTTTAACACACACTATCTTCACACTCACACTCCCATTCACACACACATTCCCACAGTTTTTTCAGAATAATCGACCATTTTAAGACTTTTAACAATACTCGTATTTATAATATACGGTATATATACGACTAGATGCAAAGGTCCGCCCCTGGACCCCCTTGCTCGCTTTCGGCGAGCAAGTTTGATATTTATTTGATATTTGTTGTTAGATTAAATGGCGTGATCCTATAATACGGTAAGTAAATTTTTATTAATATTGGGAAGTTTTTCAGGGAGAATTCACCCTCCCTTCCCTTTATTAGCCTAAAAGAGGTGTCAGTAAGCCAATTTGATCGAGATATATGCCAAAATAAGGAAAATTTTGAAGAAATACGAGGACTACATTAACCATTAAAAAATGTATTTTTACTTACTTTTTTGGGTTTTTTCTTTCTCCATTGTAATTTAGATGACAAAAACCTTGTGACTGACCTATTCTGATTGAGATAAGTAAAGAAATTTATTAAATAGAGTTGAAAATATAAAAAAGAATTTTATCGAAAATTGTTTATTATTTTTTTAATATTGAACGATAAAGGAGCTAACTTCATGTTGTAAAATTTTTTTTTATATTTTCAACTCTATTTAATAAATTTCTTTACTTATCTCAATCAGAATAGGTCATCTAAATTACAATGAAGAATGAAAAAACCCAAAAAGTAAGTAAAAATACATTTTTTAATGGTTAATGTAGTCCTCGTATTTCTTCAAAATTTTCCTTATTTTGGCATATATCTCGATCAAATTGGCTTACTGACACCTCTTTTAGGCTAATAAAGGGAAGGGAGGGTGAATTCTCCCTGAAAAACTTCCCAATATTAATAAAAATTTACTTACCGTATTATAGCATTTAGCCGATTAAATTGATCTTTGTTTTTTTTTTTTTTTTTTTTTTCAAAAAATACCAAGTCTATGAACACAAAAAGTGGATATATTAAAAAACTGCTTACCTTAAGAATGGATTGGTCGAATTACTCATTTTTTGACCCAATTCTTTTAAACTATTTAAATCAAGTTTTTAAATATATAAATTTAACAATTTAAATAATAATTAATATATTATAGATATATATATATATATATATATATATATATATATATTCTACATCCCTTTGAAATGGGTCGGCATGTGAAGAGAGCCCCCTATTGGCCTCTCCCCAAGGCTTTGGAAAAACATCTGGTGTTACTGTCACACAGCACACAACTTTCGATTACCGAAAATCAGACCAGATTTTTTTTACTTTCTCTTATCTCTATATATATGTAATATATATATATATAGAGAGAGAGAAAGTATTGGATTCATGTCAAAAATTCGATATCGAGATTTTGATGGATATACACGTTTTGAGGTCCCCTGAATCCAAAAAAGAGGTTTACGCGACATGGTCTATCTACCTGTCTGTTTGTCTGTGAACAAAATATCTCAAGAACGAAAAGAGCTATGAAGTTGAAATTTTATATTTAAGTTAGGCACCCCCATGGGACGTGACACGAAGCTTTTGAACAAAATCGACCAAAAAATACTAGTACTTTAATGATTCACTTTTTCAGTTTTTTTCGATTTTCTCAAAATTTGCTCCAACGATTTTTTTTAAAATTCAAAAATCAATTATTTTTTAGATTCTCTATAAAATATATATTCTCATTTTGTGATTGAAATCTTCTGAAGACCACTTTACTCTTGTACTCCATAGAAAAGATAGGAAAACGTAAACATTTTACTAGCCTGTTGCTATCTTTTCCTAGGCAAACAAATAGCTATACATGACTAACTTGTTCAGATAATATATCATTTACTTAAACCGTTTTAAAAATCTACTTATTTGTGATTCAGTCATATTTATTTTTATTTGTTGTTGACAAATTTTTATTTTCTAAACCTTTTTGGAGCCCTCGTTCTTGGTGTAGGGATTAGCGTGCTTGCCCTGTATACCAAGGGTCGCGGGTTCGGATCCTGGGCAGTCGGATAATTTTATTTAAACTTTTACGGGCCTTATAAGTTTTCCATAGATATTTATTTTTATTTATTAAAAAATTTAACCACAAATTAAAAGTTATTTCAATTAAATATTAGAACACCTACTGTAGTTGTATTATATGCAGGCTATTATTAATCAGTTAAGAGCATATTCACTGTTTTCATGCTATTTTTTTTATATTATATATTATTTTAAATTTATTCATTATATAAATTTTAATTGCAGCTCACTTCACGTTTGTTAATTTTATTGGTCCAGTAAAAATTTTCAGTAGAACAACGCTGATCTAATTAAATAGAAAATTAATGTTATTCCTTTGAACTGTGCGCATGTTTCCGGAAAAATAGTGCATTCCCTATTAAGACAATGCATATAAAAATTGCATTATCATCATCATTATAATAGATTCCATTCAAGTTTATGTGCTGTATAACTAGACTATATTATTTGATAGCAAAGTTCAATTTACAACTGCAACTGCATGAGAATTTTCCCCAGATGGTTTTGTAATTGCATAAGTATTATTAAATAGAAATAAATGATTTTAGCTAAATAGATATTACTTTCTCAGTCTGTGTGTCCGTCTGTGTGTCTGTCTGTGAACAAAATATCTCAAGAACGAAACGAGCTAGGAAGTTGAAATTTTATATTTAAGTTAGGCACCCCCATGGGACGTGACACGAAGCTTTTGAACAAAATCGACCAAAAAGTACTAGCACTTTACTGATTCACTTTTTCAGTTTTTTTCGATTTTCTCAAAATTTGCTCCAACGATTTTTTTTTAAATTCAAAAATCAATTATTTTTTAGATTCTCTTTAAAATGTATATTCTCATTTTGTCATTGAAATCTTCTGAAGACCACTTTACTCTTGTACTCCATAGAAAAGATAGGAGAAATGGTTGCCATGGTATCAAAATATAAATATTTTCCCATACTTATAAATTTTACATCTTGAATTCAATTGTACCCTACTGTCGGAAACTAAATACATGTCGACACAAAAAATCTGGTGTGACAAGCACAGTACACAACTTTCGATTACCGAAGGTAAGAGAAAGTTGTGTGCTGTGCGCCAGTCACACCAGATTTTTTTTTATTTTTTTATTTCTGTCTTTGATTATTTCGGAGAAAACATATCTCACTCTCTCTCTCTCTCTCTCTATAGCCAATGCTAACTACCACCTCTATGCAGATGATATTCAGCTCTACCTCCACTCCGACATAAAAAATCTTAATGCTAATATCCACCTAATGAATGGCGAAATAGCGCGTATTGCAGCATCACTTGAGAAGTTAAAATTAAAGATAAACCCGGATAAATCAAAATCCATAATCATAGGCTACTCTCGTTTGAGAAATAAAATTGATGACGACTCCCTGACTCCGGTGATGATCGATGGCTCGCGGATCCCTTTCTCGGAAGTGGTAAAAAATCTGGGTATCCTAATGGATAAAAACTTAACCTGGAATCAAGAGATTAACTCAATAAGAAATAGGGTTTCGCGCGCCATCCACAGCCTTAAGCAAATCGGGCAGTTTTTATCGATAAAGACTAGGGCCCACCTGGTGCAGGCACTGGTATCTCCCCTGATCAGCTATGGCGCAGTGGTGATGACGGACCTGAGCTGCGTCCAGTCGATTAAACTGCAGAGATCGCAGAATTATGCACTCAGGTACATCTTTCAATTAAGAAGAGACGCTCATGTCTCTGCTCTGTACCGGGAGCTGGGCTGGTTGAGGGTGGAGGAGGCCAGGGAGCTTGCTTGCCTCAAACTCGTCTGGAAGATTATTAGGGGGGACTGTCCTGAATACCTGAGGGGATATTTTGATTTTCTGGGCTCTAAGTTTAGACAGAACCTCCTATCAGTTCCCATGCATAGGACGGTCCTCTACGGAGGATCTTTCCAGGTGATGGCAGTATCTCGATGGAATGCGCTTCCGGGTGGGGCGAGGGGGGCCACAACGCTGGAGTCTTTTGCAACCAGGGCGAGGGCGGGCCTGACCGCCCGGCCGTGATTTGGCACAACTATTTTTGATCGTTGTTTTTGTTTTTATACATATGGAATCTGCGGGGGGGCTCTGGGTGACCGTATGGCGTGGGTCTGCGCGGCGCGGGGTTCGCTGGCGGCTTGACTCGAGGCGGTTTGTTGTTTTTCTCATACGACTTTGTTGGAAAGATACAAAATAAAAAAAGAAGGGAAAAATTTTCCATAGACACATGATGTGAATGAAATAAAAATAAGTTGTATTTAAGCACATGTACCTGATTAAGACAAAACTGCAAAGAATTGTACAATTTATACTAAAGCTGAGCAACAATGCTTTATCTTCAAGTTTTGTAAAATATCTTACAAGGGCTAATGGAGCTAAACAGCTCTGGCCCATAATAAAAATCTTATCTTATCTTATCTTATCTCTCTCCCACTTGCAAACATTATCGCCTGTCTCTCCGCCTTCTCTCATAGGCCTAATGTTAATTTCCTATAGGGATTTGTATGTTAATTTCGATTCAAAAGGGGGTCCCCTTTAGAACTTTTTAGGCATTTAAAATTTTTTTTTCCAATTCTTATGAAATTTTGTATTTATTTACGAATCTATATTGTGTATAAAATGTCCAAATATGAGATTAAAATTTTGAAAAATAACCATAGTTTATTTCAAGCAGTCAACATTTAAAATGCAAGTTTGAAACTAAGGTGCTATGGGAAACTAAATATATCTCGACACAAAAAATCTGGTGTGACCAGCACGGTGCACAACTTTCTCTTACCGAAGGGTAAGAGAAAGTTGTGTGCTGTGCGCCAGTCACACCAGATTTTTTTAGTAGCTCTTGTACTCTCATTCCCTACCTCATTTTTTCTTCCAATATTATTGTCTTATCTATTATTTTTCTCTTACATGGCACACGTAAAATATATTACTTTGCAGATTTATTATAAATCCAGACTACACCATTGTTTAATAAAAAAATGTCATTCCCTGAATTTGCAAACGGACTTTAAAGATTTGCATAATTGGAAAACAACACCTGAATAAATCCCTTTTTCTCGTTATTCCAACTCTATTAAAAAATTTCTAGTTCATTTGATTCGCCCCCTACTCCAGCTTTCTGCTTTCAACAAAAAAAATAAAAAAAGTCTAAATATCATGATTTGAAAATGAAATATGTTTATTGATGCGAAGATGTTCTTTGGTAGACAAGGGGAAGTAGAATCAAATTTATTTTTTGATTAAAATGTAATTTTAATGAGTTTATTCTATCATATACTAGGTCAAGTTGAACTTTAGATATTCAACTGAGCATTAAATAAAATTTAGTAATATTAGAAAAGATCATTAGGCCTATTGATTAATTTTTTTTATATACGAAGTCAATTTTTTTGACACTTTTAAAGGGAGATTAGATTTTAATTCAAAATCCGATTAAACGTCAAAAGAATCTTATGTTAAACGGGTTGAGTGACACTCGTTATTAGAGAGAGAAAATTTTACATTTTGGATATCAAGTAAGGTAGGTAGAAATTAACTTTGTTTAAAATTATTCTTACGGTTAATTAAAACTTTTCGCCAACACTTTCTGGTGTAACTTGGAAAAATTACTTGTTTTTTTTTTCTTATTAAACATTCAGATCTTAATATAATCTTTGATATTGTTTGAGCCATTCGGAAGTCAAAAGAATTATCACAAGTTCAATTTGAGTATAACGGTGCTTGAAAAATGTGATGAGATTGGAGGCGCGTAAGATTAAAAAAATAAAGCAAGCAATATTTTATTTTCAGGATTTACGTATTATATCAGACTCCAGTTAACTGGTTTGGGTCGATTTAAGAGTAATTGAAAATCAACACCTTGAAATTTTAGAGTCAAATGTGTGCGAATTTTTTTTAAATATTTAAATTAGAGAACTACGTACTCCTAAAAAGCTTAAAAGCTATTTGCATGTATAATATTATAATAAAAATCAAGGAAAGCGCAGTTATTTGTAATAAATTTGTAAGGGGTAGATCTAGTTGAAACATTATAAGTCGGTAAAATTAATTAAAAAGACTAGGTGATATGCTGCAATATATTTATTAGTATAAATACGTATTAAGTATTTAAATCAATAAATATGTTTTTAATTAATTTTACTTATTTGTAACACTCAAATAGAAAATTCTGTTCTTTTTGACATATAATGCTATATATTATATTGTCTAACAATGGACTTTTTGATCATGTTAAGCAGACATTTTTTTAAACCCCTTTTCGGCTACTGCGACCATTTAGAGACTAGAATTTTATTTAATAAATTTAAAATACATAGTACTGATGGCTACTGGGGGCGTTCCACACGTTGATTGCTCGGGGTCACCAATCCCGAGCTTCCGCCGCGCTTGGAATCGCTTATCAGCAACGATTGTGGTAACTTGCTCTTCCCCCGGCAAGTAAAGATCTTATTATAGCAGAGCAGTTTTGTTTTTTGTCTTGGTGGAGTTGGGGGTTCTGTAAAATCAGGCGACGATTAATTGGTCCCAAACAAATTTTTTTTTAACTTTTTAAGTTTAAAATTTTTAAGAAAAATGTTATAGTTTAAAAAAAAAAATTTTATTGGAAAATTGTTAAATCGGTCTGTCTATACAAGGTTCAAATAAAGTGACATACCAAAAAAGAACATTATTTCCGCCGACCTCGTACCGCGGGATTAATAATGCCGAGGACAGAAGAAGAAGACCAAAAAAGAACATTATTTACGGTTTTTACTTAATATCAGATGAAAATAAATGAATTCATGAAATTTCCATTGTTAAGGTTGTTCGGATAGTACATCGTAAGTCATAATAGAATCTAAATTTTTTTTTAAATAAAATTAAAAATTTGAATGCCAAAATTCCTTATTATAATATAATTTAGTCGTGACCTATCATAGTTTATAATTGTATTAAGTTAATAATTTAATTACCAAATATTAAATATTGGCGACTGTCATTTTGGAGAATTTTTTTGACTTTCTTGTTAAAATATCTTTAAAAGCGGACGGCAGAAACTTTTGATTTTATTTTTAACGTATTCCTCGGAAGTGAATTAATAAAATGTAAGTTTTTGTTTTTGTATCTGATGCAGAGGTGGCTATATATTATAATTCGATATGTGTGGGTTTCGTCGTTATTCCTCATAGGCTACATGTTAAATTTCAATTTTTTAAAAATTAATTACACGATAACCCTGGGTCAGATCTGCTTCAAAATTTTATTTTATACGTATTTGATAGTGATTAATAACATATTAAAAAATTAGCTTCTAATTTGATAAAGTGCTTTAATGTCCGAACAACCTTAAAGTGAATATATTAGTTAAAAAATTGAAAATTTTTATATAAAACATAGTCGTTAATTAATTGGAGGTATGTTTGTTGAATTTTGTCCAATTAAACTAAACGAAGTTTCTTGTATGAAGTCGAATATTGTAAACATAGACAAGACAAAGGGATAAACCCTTTGCGTTTATTGAATAACAAATATCGTCACGTAGTGAATATAACGAACATCTAACACACTTACAATTGATAGATGCATTTATTGACTAGCAATTGTAAGATTTCATACTAAATAAAAAAAAATAGTTTTGCCCTCGGGCCTTGGTGTAGTTGCTAGCGTGTTGGCCTTCTATACGAAGGGTCGCGGGTTCGGATCCCAGGCAGTCCGATGATTTTATTTAAGCCATTTGGATACCAAATGGACCTGGAACCCCAACAGATATACAGTCAAACCTGGGTAAGAGAGAACTGGGTAAGCGAGAAAACTCTATAAGTGAGAATAATTCTCAGGTCCCGTACTTCGAGCTCTCAAAAACCTCTATGAGTGAGAAACAAAAACCTGCATAAGTGACAGTCGTTTTTTCCACTCTGATCTCTATAACTGAGAGCCTCTTTTGCATATACCTCTATAAGCAAGTATTTTTGTTGTCTTGTAGTTCGAAGAAATAATATTTATTTGTATTAACGTATTTGTCATGCTTACAACAGTTGATAAATATCATTTGCAACGAACAGTTCGGCTTTTACAACAACTTATAATGTCTAAACGAAAAATCAACGTGTTGTCGTTAAGTGACAAACTTAAAAAATAAATGCATTTGAATCAGAAAAATCAAGGTGCGAGATACGAAGTGAATTTGGAAATACAAAAAAAGTTAACAGATTTTTTTAAGTGAATTTCGCATATTATTTGCTTTCTTTGTAAATGCTCTCTAATAATTACTTTGTATATCACACTCTAATAAATTATTCTTTATCATGCTCATGACTAAATATTTTGAATATTATTGACCTTTGTAAGTGAGACAAACATCTCCTGTACCTCTATAAGCTAGAAACTCGCATTAGTGAGAAACCTCTATAAACGAAAAAAAAAATCATGGTCCCTTGAATCTCTCTCTTAACCAGGTTTCACTGTATTATTAAAATATTGAGTTTCGTAAAGCCTTATATGGTCTGATTTGCCGAAAAGACTGTGGGTGGGTGTGTGTGGGTAGGAAATAAAAGTGTGAGTGTTTAAAAAATAAGTTTTCTGAATTAAATAAAGCGAATTTGTTTATTTTGAACATATATCGGGAGTACGGGCTTTAGAAATCAATTGAATACGATTAAATGGGGGCTCGTTAGTGTAGCGGGTTAGGGTGTCGGCTTTCTACAAAGAAGATCCCAGTTCAAATCCAGGGCGTGACGGATTTTTTCATTAAATAAAAATATTTATTTAATGTAAACAAATCCTCAAGCAAGCTTTGGATTGGAATATAGAATTTCTCCACAATAGCTCCCAGCCGGGAGGAGAGGGAACTGTGACATTCCGTTCTGTGGAAGAGACGTAAAGAAGGTTCCCTCTCAGTGATGCATTCGGTGCTGAGGGAGTCCCTCCTCAAACCAGAACATCCTCCTTAGCATAAAAGAGGTTGGTAAAAGGAGCCGGGTGGAATCAGAAATAAGGATTAGTTTACTAGCTAGAGACGAAAGCAGGAGGGAGGAGTTAGAGATAGGAAATAATGTAATTTCACGGGGTGCGGGTAGCTACTGTCAGAGGGTGGTTGTATTTGAGGTGTGTGTCTTCGAGCACGTGAGCACTTTGGGCAAATAAACGGAGATCCCGATAGAAATTTCAAATAATAATACGATTAATTTCATTTATATATAAATCATTTTAAGTATATGCCGAAAGAGTGTAACAAGATTATTCCATTGAAAGAATAATCTATATTCCCCCTGGGGAAAGTTGTTGGCATATTCAGTATTCGTAACATAATTCTCTCTTGTAGTGAAAACCAAAGGCTTTATCTGTCTCTTGAGTTCGTTTGTGACGTTTAGATCAATAGCACACCTTCTCTAAAAAATATAACCGAATTTTTACCCAACTCTCTTATTGAAAGTGACATCTAATATAAAAAAAAAAGATTGATACTTCTCCCTTTTGAATTTTAAAAGCTTTAAGGATGAAGTAGAAAGAGAGAGAAAAAGTTTTCATGTATTAAATTAAAATTTGTACCTTAGAGTTTTATACTCTGAGGCAATAGAGGAGCCTGGCGTCTTTAATAGGGAAGGGTGGTGAAGAGTTAATAATTTGCAAGGGGAGTTTTTAATAAAAGCCCTTTTCTACAACTAGAATCCGGTAATGCACTGGCTCATATGATCTATATATTTCTCGCCGTGAATCTTAAATCCCCGAGAGCTCTATTGGAGTAAGACTGATATCTTTTAATCTGGAGAGTTGTAGGTTTTTCTGTACAAAACAATTTTCATCATTTATTATATGTTTAAAAAAAAAAAAAACCAATGTAGGTTTTGATAGCATACTAATTTTCCTCAGTGATGGTTTTATCTTGAAAGGATTTTGTCGCAGAAATATGGTTTTAAATAGAAATATTTTCCTTCTTTCCATGACGTTTTATTTGAATATTACTAACTTTGTATTTTTTACTTTCTCTTACCTCTATATATGTTAATATATAAAGAGAGAAAGTATTGGTGAATTGAGCTAGGCCAGTGGTTCCCAACCTTTTTTGACCCATCGCCCCTTTCTGGAGGTTGTCTAACACCTATCGCCCCCCCCCCCCCAAAAAAAAAAAACTTAGTTTTTTTTTTAAGTATATCAAAGGCTATTGTGGCCTTCATGCCAACACTTTTTTACACAGTTTTTGACACAACTTTTGAAATATTTATACATAGCTTACAATATTTATTTAAATAAAGTTATATAAAATTTTTTCAAAATTTCCTAAACAAAGAGTTACAAAGTTTTAATTTATCGAGGCCAGATCTGGACAGAGGATTTCCGGGGGAATCTGGGGGTATGGACAATTTTTTGAAAATTAGCCACTGAAATCTGCGTTTTTAGCTATCCTGAGTCGTGAAAAAGATCAAACTTGATTTGAGCTTAAAGGGCCCGGGCCCAATGAGAAAAAAAAATTCAAGAAAATGATTTTTTTAAATTGAAATTTAAGATTTGAGCTAAAAGTGACGTTCCAATTCAAGATTAGAATTATCTTCAGACTATTTTATTTTTATGATAATATTTTGTCCTTTTCTATCCTGACCATCCTGTAAATAGATTTTTCTCTTTGATTTTTATTTTTTTAAATTTTAGTAAACTAATAATTTTTCTCCCTTTGAATACTCATCGCCCCCCAATCGCCCCCCGCTTATTTATCGCCCCCCAGAAAACCCAAATCGCCCCCAGGTTGGGAACCACTGAGCTAGGCGGTTGAAATTTTATATTTAAGTTAGACACCCCATGGAGTGTAAAAGTAAGCTTTTAATCAAAATAGGCCAAAAAGTACTAGTACTTTAGTGATGTATTTTTCCAGTTGTTTTAGACTCAAAATTCGCTCCAACGATCTTGATTAAAATTCAAAAATCAATTATTTTTTAGATGCTCTTTAAAATGTATATTCTCATTTTATCATTGAAATCTTCTAAAGACCACTTTACTCTTGTAGGAAGGATAGGAGAAATGGTTGCCATGGTTACAAAATATAAATATTTTCCCATACTTATAAATTTTACAACTTGTATTCTAATATATCGGCGGAAAATAAATATATTTCGACACGAAAAATCTGGTGTGACAAGCACAGAACACAACTTTCGATTACCGAAGGTAAGAGAAAGTTGTGTGCTCTGCGACAGTCACACGAGATTTTTTTTCCTATGGAGTACAAGAGTAAAGTGGTCTTCAAAAGATTTCAATGACAAAAAATGAGAATATACTTTTGAAAGAGCATCTAAAAAATAATTGATTTATGAATTTTGATCAAAATCGTTGGAGCGAATTTTGAGAAAATCGAAAAAAAAAGTGAAAAAGTGAATCAGTAAAGTACTAGTACTTTTTGGCCGATTTTGATTAAAAGCTTATTTCACCCTCTAGAGGGGTGTTTAACTTAAATATAAAATTTCAACCTCCTAGCTCAATTCCTTCATGCTTAAAATTGAACACACACAGACAGACAGACCATGTCACGAAAACAACTTTTTTGGATTCAGGGGGCCTCAAAACGTGTATATCCATCAAAATCTCGACATCGAATTTTTTACATGAAACCAATACTTTCTCTCTATATATATTAGCATATATAGAGGTAAGAGAAAGTAATAAGAATCGAGTTAAAGAAAAAAGTTTATCTTGGTCTTTTTTTATTTTAAAATATATATTATTATTCTTCTTCTCCAGTTTCTTATCTCACTATGGAAAAGAGACGAAGAAAAGTGAAATAATACGTAATAATAATAAGAAGAATGAAGTTTTGATGTTAAATAATAATCTACGGTTAGAATATGATAATTTTACTGGAGGAAAAAAAATTACGCTCACTACGGACAGGCAATATCTTAAATTCTTTTAAAGTGTTTTATTACATCTATAATTTTTTTACTTTTTGTTTTTCCCCATTTTAGCCAAAGGTATTAATTTATCAATATACCTAGTATGTAACGCCATTTTTTTTTATAGAAAAACAAAACAAAAAAATCGATTAATAATAAATCATAAGAATAGATGAAATATTGATTTTTTTATTTTATTATTAACTAGACGCAAAGCCCCGCCTTCGGCGGGGCTTTCCGTCTAGCCAGGGGGGCTGCGCCCCTGGACCCCCTTTGCTCGCCTACTTATATACATACCGGTACATACAAACATTTTTCCCAATTCATTTTTATAATATATAGAGTTTATTTTAACGGTTAATTATTCTTGAACTGAAGATTTTTTGTGAATCATATCCTTTCCGGGACTCTCCCGATACACAAACAAAAAATTTACGCCGATATTTTAGAATTCAAAATGTAAATAAATAAAAAAAAATCGTAAACATGGGTAAATATTTATATTTTGTTACCATGGCAACTATTTCTCCTAATTTTTATTTTTTTCTTTTTTAACGGTTAATTACTCATTAACTTATTGTTATTTGTGAAACGAAACCTGTCCGGGACTCTCACAAACATACACAAAAAATTTCATCTAAATTGGTTCAGTCGTTTAGGAGGAGTTCAGTCACATACACACGTACAGAAGAATTATATATATAAAGATAATCAATTTAATATGGGATCATATTGGCATTTATAGTAAATTTCAAGGACGCGAGGACGACTTAATTACGGTTATTCCATGTCAAATCATCCGCCATATAACCCACCATCTCAGATTTGGATGAAATTTTTTATTTGTTGCTTTTACCACCCTTAGTAAGAATCCAAAATTATATTTCAATATTTCTAATACATGTTGAGAAAAAATCTTAAAGTTGGAAAAAATGAGCTTGAGAAGCCTTTTCAAGACTCCAGGTAGTTGAAGAGACATTCCTTTAGAAAATAAATCATAACTTTCTTTCTTCATCTGCATCTCTATGCAGATTTAGAAAAAAAATAAATTAATCATTAATTTTTATATTAAGCCTCACCATCATAAAAAAAAACTCAGTTTTTATCAAAATTTTTGCAACAATGTTCAAATCTCAAAATTCGCTTTAACGATTTTGATTAAAATTCAAAAATCAATTATATTTTAGATTTATTTAAGACATGTGAGTGTTTTTTATTGATGAGGCCAAACATCCCATGGCCCCTGGGAATCGAACCCAGGATCTCCGCCTTTCCGAGGCATAGGCGTGCTATCCATTGCACCAGGCCACCGGACCCTCGACCATATATATCTATGACTCAGTTAAAGTCCGAATCGAGGTATTTTGAATACTATTATCTTATTCAAATAAAAGATCTCGAAAAATATTTAGCTATATTTTAGATGTTCTTTCACATTTTGCTCTCAAAATTGTTTGAAGCACACTTTACCCCTGTAATTCATAGGAAAGATAGGAGAAATGGTTGCCATGGTAACAAAATATTTTCCTGATTATAAATTATACATCTTGAATTCCAAAATACCGGCGGAAACTAAATATATCTCGACACAAGCACAGAACACAACTTTCGATTACCGTAAGAGAAAGATGTGTGTTGTGCGACAAGTCACACCAGATTTTTTCCTTTAAGATCTAATTCAATGGTCATTTACTCGTTTTTAAACTTCTCTTCCTGAACTCTATTCCCAAAGGGCTCTAACTCTCTCCGTGATAAATAATGTCACGAGAATTGTGTTCACATAAGTCTTTTCAGAGATTAGGTTCATTAATTTCAAAATTAACAGAATCTTTATTTGTTCTACTTTTTTAATCAAGAAACTTTTAATTTTCGTTAAAGAGAATAAATTGATTCTTTTAAAGTATTTATTAATAAATAGATATCCTTATTAGGTAAATAGATCTTTTAAATAGTTTGAAATGTATCAATATTATCATATGGTATCATCCTTTGTTTTAAGAGATGATATATGCACGATATAGGAGACTGTAATTATCTTGGGAAGGAAGTAATAACTAACAAGAGGCGCTCAATAAGAGATGATGGAACAATAAATTTGACCCAAAGGTCTTGGAATTTATTAACCCTCCGGAGGCTTTAATTTTAGGCTGAGCTTCCTTCTCTTAAAAGAGATGATTAACCTAAAGGGTTGGCGTAATAATATAAGATACGAGGC
>JAKCPI010025083.1:0-24945 GCA_023213315.1 Euborellia annulipes
GTAGGATATTTTTTATATTCATTTTTGAAACTTTTGAAATTAGAACAATTTTGAAATAAAAAAATTATTATTTTTTTTTTTTTTGAAATATGAAAGTCTTTTGATCATAAATAAAAACATGCTCTTTAATCAAATAAAAATAAAATGGCACTAAATATATATAAATGAATAATAAAGATAAATAATAAAGATAAAAGCATGAATACATAATAAAGATATAAAAATAAATAAAAAGTTCCTTAAATTGATCGAAGCTTTTTTATTTCAAAATGCAAAATTGTATAATATAATAAATTTTTTTAAATAATGATTGAAAAAAAAAATTTTTGAATATAAAAAATACTTTCAAGCTTTAATACGGTAAATACTAAAATAATGGGAGAATTTGTTGGTAGCTATAGGCATAACTGGTAGGATATTAATAATTTTCCATTGAAAGAAAAATTCAAATATAGAAAAGTTGTCAAAAATAAATAAAAAGTAAAAACTAATTTGTCATTACAAATTCTGTTATTAATATTTCTTATTTTATTTTTTTCATTTTATAAAACTAAAAAATATTCCTGAGTTCTACAAGTGAAATGATGAAATAATATCAATAAATTAGCAAGTTGAAGATATAAATTGAAAAAACATGATGGACATGGACATGGACATTCTTCGTTTTCTCGGAGAAGAGGAAGAAGACAGGAAGAAGAAGTAGAAGAAGATGGATTTCCAAAAGATACGTTATATGAAAATGCAATCTACAGCAGGCAGTTATTTTTGAGGTTCTGATAAAAAAGATGATAGGAAGATTGACAAAACATTAAATAAATAAAATGTAAAAATAGTAGGCTATAAATAATTCTGTTTGTTAAAAAAAAAAAATAAAAAAAAAAGAAAGAAAATTACAAAAAATGTAAATTATTAATTAAAAAATAGAAAAAATGAAAATTTCTTTTTATTATTGAACTAAAGTATGATTTGTAATTTAATTTAGTCCAGGAGTGTTTAAAAATTTAAAAAAAAATATAGGATGTTAAAAAAATGAAAAAAAAAAATTAGTGAGAGTATAAGCAAAGATAGACGAAGGGGCTAAATGGGCGTTAGAATAAAACAACTTGAAATTCAAAGAAAAGTTGAGGTGCAGTATAGTGAAGTGTTAAAAAAAATTTGAGCTTAATAAATATTGGATTCCCCTGGATATAAAGGAGTGTGTAGAAGGTGCAGGTCCTAATCCAGAAAAGAAACAGGAGCATCACATGGAATGTTAAATTTAAAAAAAATTATAAAAAATACTTAATTCTTAACTCGATTTGCTGTTATTTATTTATTTGTATAAGATCCTATTGTTATATGATCTTGAATTCTATATAGTGTAGGATCTACTGTCGGAAACTAAACTAAACTAAACAAGCACAGTACACAACTTTCGATTACCGAAGGTAAAAAAAAGAATAAAATAAAAATTTTTTTAAAATATTTTTTTTTAATTAAAAATTTAAAATATAATTTTTTTTTTTTTTTTTTTTTTTTATTTTAAAAATTCAAACTCTTGCTGCTGGCGGGGCAGTTGGGGGTACTGCAGGGGCTGAAACAGTTGCCCTCTGGTTGTTGTTTGTTTTATTTTTATATATAATTATTTTTTTATAGTAATTTACAACATTTTCATTCATTGTTATGTTATTTTTTGAAACTGAAAAAATGAAAAAAAAAAAAATTATTATATGATCATAATAGTAGATATATATTCTATTGCTCATATGGAGCAAGAGTGTCATAACTCAAAATTTCTACTTTATTTCTGGAAATCAAAAAAAAAAAATAAATAAATAAATAAATAAATAAATGGATAAATAAATAAAACACCCAGGAACACATTTACATAATAAAAATTCAAATTAAAAATGGAAGCTATACAAATTAATTATTTAATATATAATATCATTGGTACACCTTCCACAAAACTTCTTTTTAATTGAAATGTTAAGGTTTTGAAGTAAGTAAAGAAAGTTTAAAAAAAAATGGCAATTCAAAAAAATTAGATATTGTGCTGCGAGTATGAAAACATTAGATATGTCCCTCAGCTAGATAAAAGAGATTTTTTTTGGTTATCCTTACTGTTCCAATAACTCAATAGAAACGATTTTTGAATCATGACAATATTGCAGTAATGAGCAAAATATATTACTATATTACTGTATATATACTAGGGTGGCGCAAAAACAATTTTTTTTTCATTTTTTTAAGATTTTCTAAGTTTTTTCCTTTTAATTAGAAAGATAATTGACAAAAATACACCATGAGAAGAATAAAAAAATCAAACAGAATACTGAAAAATATAATTTTTTAATAACTAGCTATTTTTCAAATTAAGCTAACAGTAGGCCTTCGATTAATTATACAGTATTTTGTAAAATATCTTAATAATTAAAAAAAAAAATTTATTAAACTTGAATCTGAATATTTAAAGGTCGCACGAAAACAGAAAGCAATGCACTGATAAATTACAAAAAAATTTTTTTGAGCAACCTTTAAAAAATATTGTAATTGAGCACATCTTTGGAGATGTCTCTTAAAACATAATAAACTAACATACCATCAAAAGAAAAGATATTGGACTATATGGCGGCTAGCTACCATAAGGCTCAAATGCCAGGTAGCCGCCATATTGTCCAAAATCTTTTCTCTTGATGGTACGTCGTATTTTTATACGAGACTCGAAAAAAAAATTATTTTGTTTTTTTTTTTGCATCACCCTAATAAATATATTATAATATAATATATTTAATAATAATATAATATAATATATCGGGGGGCCAATAGTGCGTGGACGGAAGATTGTGGCCTTGTCAAAGGACATTTTTAAAGTTTGTTGATCGTGATTAATGTGGGGCCTTTAGGGCTACAAATTTAAAATATTTTTGTTCCAATTGCACCTCATATACAGGGTGGACTAGATCAAAGTTATGTTTTTTTAAATGGAACCCCCTGTATATTATTGAATATTTGGATTCTACGGCCAATTTTAGTATGAGTTTTAGTATGAGTTTTTGTCATGCAATGTATTCTAAAACAAACCGTTTACCCGCAAATCGGGCTTTTGTGAAAAAAATGCTGTCTGAAAAAAAATTGAATATCGAGTGAACCATAAAACTTTGGGGACTGTTCTTTTGTGAGGTTACTAACCATGAAATGTACTAATGTAGTCCAGATGGGTAACCAGGAATTATTCTTATGTTGGGAGAAATGGCTATGCCAATTTCTAAAATTTCAATAATGGATAATTTGATTATTTCAAATGGAACATACTACTTTTTTTAATGCCATGGTACGTGAAATTTAATTATCTTTTAGATGATATAAGGTTGTCTATATCTATCTTTGGTAATTTTATTATTATTCCAAAATATCTGATTAATTTGACTTACGAATGGAGAAAACAATTAAAATTACAATTAAAACAATCCAAATGCAAAATAAAATTATAATAAATTGAAAAGATAATGCTAAATATTCGAAAATCTATTTAAATTTCCTTTAAAATCATTTATTTGAACTCCTCAAAGTCCCACTTGCTCAAATTAGGGTTATGATTTTTCAACAAGATGGCGCCCCTCCTGACCTGAAAATAACCCTAATTTCTTTTTCAAAAATAAATGGTTTTAAAGGAAATTTAAATACATTTTCGAATATTTAGCCTATTTTTTTTTTTTTTTTTTTTTATTACAATTTTGTTTTGCATTTGGATTGTTATTTTTTTTTTTAATTGTTTTCGCCATTCGTAAGTAAAATTAATCAGATATTTAAAAAAAAAATAAAATTACCAAAGATAGATATAGACAACCTTATATCATCTGAAAGCTAATTAAATTTCACGTCCCATGGCATAAAAAAAGTAGTATGTTCCATTTGAAAAAATAATCAAATTATCCATTATAGAAATTTTCGAAATTGGCATTGCCATATCTCCCAACATAAGAATAATTACGGGTTACCCATCTAGCCTACATTAGTACATTTCATGGTTAACAACCTCACAAAAGATCAGTCCCCTAAGTTTTATGGTTCACGAGATATTAAATTTTTTCCAGACAGCAGTTTTTTCACAAAAGCCCGATTTGCGGCTTAACGGTTTGTTTTAGAATACATTGCATGACATAAAGTCATACTAAAATTGACTTTATAATCCAAATATGCAATAATATACAGGGGGTTCCATTTAAAAAAACAACTTTGATCTGGTCCACCCTGTATATGAGGTGCAATTGGAACAAAAATATTTTAACTTTGTAGCCCTAAAGGCCCCACATTATTCACGATCAACAAACTTTAAAAATGCCCTTTGACAAGGCCACAATCTTCCGTCCACTATTAGCCCACCCGGCATATATATATATATATATATAAAAATTCTTACAAAATTGTTTTTTATTGGCCCCCCTTCTCGGCCCTTCTCGTCTTCCTCTCTGAGGAAGGGGCGCCCTTCCTCGCTGAGGAAAAGGCGCCCTTCCTCTTTCAGGAATTTCATTTCTCCCACGGATGGGTCTAAAATGAAAAGAAACAATTATTAAATTTTTTTTTAACACACACTATCTTCACACTCACACTCCCATTCACACACACATTCCCACAGTTTTTTCAGAATAATCGACCATTTTAAGACTTTTAACAATACTCGTATTTATAATATACGGTATATATACGACTAGATGCAAAGGTCCGCCCCTGGACCCCCTTGCTCGCTTTCGGCGAGCAAGTTTGATATTTATTTGATATTTGTTGTTAGATTAAATGGCGTGATCCTATAATACGGTAAGTAAATTTTTATTAATATTGGGAAGTTTTTCAGGGAGAATTCACCCTCCCTTCCCTTTATTAGCCTAAAAGAGGTGTCAGTAAGTGTTAAAGTTTATATTTGCCTCCGTTATTATTTTATTTCACCTTTATTTTTATTTTTATTTTTTTTATCTTTTTTATTTTTTTTAAAATTATTCAGGTTGGCACATTTTTTAATTTATTAACTAGGTTCATGTCCTTCTTCGTTTAAATAGATCATGTGACTTTATAATTTTTCTCTTTCCTCTTTCTGAGTTCCTTTTGAACGCCATAGAAGAAAAAAAATGATCCTTTGTTAAAAAGAGATCAACCATTGAATGCCCTTTGCATATTATTGCTTTCGTCGTCTTCATGTTTTCCCATTTGGATAATTATTATAGAAGAGGCGACTTTGTTTTTAAACTTGTTATTAAGCTTGTATCCCGTTTGGATGAAATTTACTTTGAACCCTGGTAACCCGTTTGATTTTGTTTCTTAGGTAAATAACAATTTTTAATCTTATTTTTCTTATCTTTTAGCGTCTCTTGATGTTTCAATCGGGGACCAGATTGTATCAGACTGATATTGTATCAAATTGATATTATAATAGATTGATATTGCAACGGATTTGATTGGACAAATCACTCTCTTGGAGTCAATCCAATTTGGAAAAGCCCACCTGGTTTTATGTCAAATTTATCCTACGGATTGAACCATTCGAAATTTTGCCCACCTGATTTTAAGATTTTATTCAGATAATTATAAACTTTATTTTATTTTTTTTTTTTTTTTCAATTGTGTTTATTAATACATCCTTTTACTAGAATTTTCACACTAGTTATAAATAAATATATAGGTATGTGTATAAATACATATATATTTATTTATACAGATAATAATCCTAAAAAAAATGAATAAATCAATACTTGTAAATTTATATATATATATATAGATAATTCATATAGTTTTTGACCTTGTAAATTGAAAATTTGAATTTATGTATTCTTATTTGGTTTTAATTCTAAAAGTGTATCTGTAAAAGGATTTCCAAAGATATCTAGTGAGGTTCGGAATTATGCAATCTTCGGTGACTCAAATAAAGGGTACTCTCCAATAATCCTCACTAGACCCCATTTAAATCATATATTAAATTTTTTTTTATATTTTTATTAAGTTGAAGTTCTTTTTTTTTTAAATTCTTTTATCTTAAAATAGATATATTTTTTTTATTTGTAGCTTTAACTTTAACATAAAATCCCTTTATTCTTGGCGACCGTGACAGGACCAGTATATTTAAGCCCTTTGGTTAAATATTAACAGGTTTCTCGCTGGGGTTTGATTTATTGATTTGATTTGGTTTGAGATTTCTTTGATTTATTTTTATAATGTCTACCATTGAGGCCATCAGCAGAGACTATAGAGCTGCTAGAAGGGCTCTCCAGAACTATATTAAATTTTTTACTGCCTCGAAATTTATTAATCGTGATCAGATTTTAAATTTCAAAAAATCTCTAGAATCGTGTAACTCTCAATTGGAGGGAATCGAACGCGCTATAATACAAGGAGATTTTGACATGCATTTCCCTTACGATAGAAAATGATAATTATCAGGTAGCTCTTAATATTTTAAAAACCAAGTACGAAAGGAAAAGAGACTTGATTTTCAAACTTATCGATAAACTCTTTGCCATTCGTACTTTGGATAAACCTTCCGTTGAAGGAATAAATTCACTAATCTTGCAAATAAGTTCAATTTTGCAACAATTGGTCAATTTAAAAGTAAATGTACATGGTTGGAACGATTTTCTGGTGAGGCATATAATGTTAAAATTAGATCCAATCTCCAGAGAAAAATGGTTATTTTCGCTCCCTAATGATGATAACATTCCTTCCTATGAGGAATTGTTGAAATTTGCGGATTTTTTTAGCCGTACCCTAAGTTCTCCTACTAAGGAAAAGGTTTCTACGGTTAAAACTCCTAAACCTACTGCGAATAAAACAAAAGTATATAGTGTTTCTAGTACCATTTGCCCCTATTGCAAAGCCAACCATGATTTAGAGAAATGTGGAAACTTCTTAGCTTTAGATCCTAGGAGGCGATTTGATAGTATTAGGTCGATGAGGATTTGTTTTAAATGTTTTTCTCCCTTTCATTTGAGCACATCTTGTTCTCTGGCTGCGGCAAAGTGCAAATTGTGTGAAAAAAGTCACCATACGTTGCTGCATTTTGGCAAACAGGATGGAAAGGGCTTAGTTAAAAAACCAGACGATAAATCTAAGGAAAATGAGGAAACCAAAGCTAACCCTCCAGTTGGTCTCACTTTCAATATGATCTCTACAAGATCATTAGATCTTATTCCTTGTTTATCTAGAGCTACTATAATAACTCGCCAACCTAATGGTTTCCCTTTGAAACTCAGGTGCTTTCTTGACTCAGGAAGTGAGGTCAATTTAATTTCAATAAGAACAGCCAAATTATTGAATTTGGACTTGATCCCTTCCAACTTAAATCTAGAGGGTTTAAATCAGACTAAATTAGGGTCGTGTAAGTTCTTTGCTAATTTAAGTTTTTATTCCCCGAATGATAAACAAGCCATTTTCCATTATAAGTTTTTTGTGGTAGAAAATTTGTCCTTTTTCATGCCTTCTAAACAATTTGACCGGGCTCAGTTTGAGTTTTTGTCTGGGCTTGAGCTGTCTGATCCAGATTTCTGTACCCCTTCTCCAATAGAAGTTCTATTGGGTATGGAAATTTACCAGAACATTTTGGAGGAGGGTGTAATCAAGAAACAGCATGGGTCTGTCTCTGCTATCAAAACCAAGCTTGGTTGGATAGTGATGGGTGTAGCTCAACCCCAAAAACAAGTTTACTCGGTTCGGATAAGACAACCTACTGATTTAGATTTAGCCGAACAAATAGAAAGATTGTGGGACTTGGAAAAGGTGCCGGATGCACAAGTTTCTAATCAAGTTTCCAATTCGGAAAGGATATTTTCCTCATCGATTAGGGAGTTGCCTAATGGTAGGTTTCAAGTTACCTTACCTTTTAAGGAAAAGCATCATACGTTAGGTGATTCATTCCACAAAGCTCTTAACATTTTTAAATGTCAAGAGAGGAAGTTATTAGGTGACCTCAAAACAAGAGAGTCATATAATGAGTTTATGGAAAGTTCTATAAAACAAAATCACCTAGAATTAGTTGGTGACTTAACTTTCCACAAACCAAAACATAATTCTTTTCAATTTTATCTACCCCACTTAGCTGTTTTTAAAAAGGATACTGATTGTCTTAGAGTAGTAGTTAATGGCTCTTCTAAGTCTGCATCAGGTTTTTCTTTGAACGATATTCTTGAAGTAGGAGATCCTCTTCAGAATGATCTCAGAAAAGTCCTCACCAGATTTAGAGCTTTTAAAGTAGTCGTGACTACAGACATTATAAAAATGTATATGCAGATTAGTATCGACCCTTCTTGTAGGGATTATCTCCGAATCTTTTGGAGATCGTCAGAACTGGATCCTATTCTAATTTACAGATTCTGTAGAGTTCCATTCGGACTTGCTCCTTCCGCATTTCTTGCACTGAGAGTCCTTCTTTTTATCGCAAAGAAGTTTGAAGGTTCTCATTCCTTAGCTTCAAGTATTATTAAACATAATACTTATCTTGACGATTTTCTTTTCGGAGCAAATAGCCCAGAAGAGTTAGTCGATTTGATATTACAATTAAGACACATTTTAAATTCTGCCTGTTTTCAATTAGACAAATGGTCCTCAAATTCTATTGAAGTCTTGGATGGGTTAAGGAATAGAGGTGTCATTACAGAAACTTCTAAGTGTACCGTCTTCGGAGATCCTACCTCAGTGTTGGGTGTGAGATGGAATCCCGACACGGATTTTTTCTTTTATGATTTCAACCTTCCCAAAACTCAGATATTGACCAAAAGAGGAGTGTTATCCGAATTGGCCAGAATGTTCGATCCTTTGGGCTGGATAACTCCCTGTATAATACGTTTTAAAATTATTTTTCAGACTCTGTGGAAATTAGGATTAGAATGGGACGAAGAAGTTCCTTCTGCTTTCCAAAGCCACTGGCAGTCCTTTCGAGACCAATTGCCCAAGATTAAAGACATTTTAGTCCCGAGGAATATTTTTCCACCTTTAGCAAATCGTTTTTGTCTCTTTGTTTATTCTGATGCTTCTCAAGCAGCTTACGGATCAGTCATTTATTTAGTTTCTTATAAAGATTCTTCTTTAGTGTCTAGTATTATTCTTACCTCTAAATTTAAGGTTGCTCCAATTAAAATTATATCTTTACCTAGACTAGAGTTGTTAGCGGTTTATGAAGGCGCTAAGCAAGTTAAGTATTTAATTGCAGAATTGGAAGAGAAAATCTCGGACATTTACTGGTTCTCGGATTCTACAGTTGTTTTGAATTGGGTAAATTCTCCTTCTTATAGATTTAATACTTTTGTTTCTAATAGAGTTTCAGAGATAAAAACAGTAGTTCCTCGTCCTATTTGGTTCCACGTTCCTGGAAGATTGAACCCTGCAGACTTGGGGTCTAGAGGTTGCTCTATTGAGAGAATGATGGATGATTCAGTTTGGTTTTACGGAGTAAAAGAGCATTTTAAAGTTCCTCCTTCACCTTTTGTACCCTCTCAGTCAGAACCTCTTCCCGAAACAAAAGATTTATCTAGAAATATATATTCTATACATACTGATTATATGTTTGAGCTTTTCTCTAGATACTCTAATTATTTTAAACTAAGAAGACATGTAGCTATTTGGAGAAAGTTTGCTATATATATTGATGCTAGGTTTCATAAGAAATTAATAAAAGATGATATTAACTTATCCATTTGTTCGTCTGATATTCAGACGGCGGAATATCTAGTTTTTAAGATTGTTCAACGAAAGCTTTATCCTGAAGAGATTGCCTATCTTGAATCCTCCAAACCTATTTCTAAAAAAAGTCCGTTGTACTCTTTAACTCCTTTCATTGACCTTAATGGATTGATAAGAGTGGGAGGTCGGCTAGACAGGTCAGAGTTATACCCAATCTCTAAACATCCTGTTGTCCTTCCCTGCCAGAGTCATGTGACTAGAATTTTTATTCGTGATTTACATGTTAGGTTTCTGCACTGTGGCCCTCAGGCTTTAGAAGCCCACGTTGCTAGAACGGTGTGGGTACCCAGAGGCCGTAAGTTAGTCAAGTCGATTGTTAAGTCCTGTATGACTTGTGCAAAATTGATGGCTAAAGTGCATCATCCTCTGATGAGCGATCTACCTTTAGACAGGGTAAAGCCATCTCGTCCCTTTTCTAAAGTGGGTATCGACTACTTTGGACCCTTTTTTGTTCACATTAAAAGGGCTAGAGGATCTCGTCCCCAGAAAGCTTATGCTTTGATTTTTATTTGCTTTGCTATTAAAGCTGTTCATTTTGAACTTTGTCTGGATTTAACTGCAGACTCCTTTATTGATGCTCTAAGGAGATTTTCATCCAGAAGAGGAGTACCAGTGACGATTCATTCTGACAATGCTTCTACTTTCGTGTCTGCAAATAATATATTGAAGTCTGATTTTAAAAATTTCGTTAAAAATTTCAATAGCCCATTATTAAAAGATTATTTATTGGAGAATAGAATTGACTGGGTTTTTATCCCCCCGTATAGTCCGAATTTTGGTGGATTATGGGAAGCGGCGGTAAAGTCTGCCAAGTTTCATTTAAAAAGGGTGATCGGAGATCAAATTCTTACTTTTTGGAACTTCAGACTTTATTGTGTCAAGTTGAAGCCGTCCTAAACTCACGGCCCATCACTCCTCTAAGTTCGGACCCCAACTCCTACGAGCCGCTAACTCCCTCTCATTTTTTGATCGGAGTTTCCTTGACCTCCTTGCCTGAAAACGTTTCCGAGTTACCAGTAACTTACCTGGCTAGGTGGAGGTTTCAGGGTCAGATGCTACGGCATTTTTGGAGGAGGTGGGAGTCGGAATACCTAACAACTTTGCAACATAGAAGGAAGTGGAACAAAAACAACCCCTTTTTCCAAGATGGACAGCTAGTTTTACTAAAAGAAAGAGCTTCTTTACCGACCCGTTGGAGGTTGGGCAGGGTGGCTGAGTGTTTCCCGGGTGAGGATGGTGTTGTCCGCGTTGTAAGGGTGAGGACATCGGAAGGAGAATTTCTTAGATCCTCATCTACAGTAGCACCCCCTTCCTTTACCTGATGATACTTGTTAGTCTCAGAAGGATCGTATTCCTTCAGGGTTGGGGGTGTGTTAAAGTTTATATTTGCCTCCGTTATTATTTTATTTCACCTTTATTTTTATTTTTATTTTTTTTATCTTTTTTATTTTTTTTTAAATTATTCAGGTTGGCACATTTTTTAATTTATTAACTAGGTTCATGTCCTTCTTCGTTTAAATAGATCATGTGACTTTATAATTTTTCTCTTTCCTCTTTCTGAGTTCCTTTTGAACGCCATAGAAGAAAAAAAATGATCCTTTGTTAAAAAGAGATCAACCATTGAATGCCCTTTGCATATTATTGCTTTCGTCGTCTTCATGTTTTCCCATTTGGATAATTATTATAGAAGAGGCGACTTTGTTTTTAAACTTGTTATTAAGCTTGTATCCCGTTTGGATGAAATTTACTTTGAACCCTGGTAACCCGTTTGATTTTGTTTCTTAGGTAAATAACAATTTTTAATCTTATTTTTCTTATCTTTTAGCGTCTCTTGATGTTTCAATCGGGGACCAGATTGTATCAGACTGATATTGTATCAAATTGATATTATAATAGATTGATATTGCAACGGATTTGATTGGACAAATCACTCTCTTGGAGTCAATCCAATTTGGAAAAGCCCACCTGGTTTTATGTCAAATTTATCCTACGGATTGAACCATTCGAAATTTTGCCCACCTGATTTTAAGATTTTATTCAGATAATTATAAACTTTATTTTTTTTTTTTTTTTTTTCAATTGTGTTTATTAATACATCCTTTTACTAGAATTTTCACACTAGTTATAAATAAATATATAGGTATGTGTATAAATACATATATATTTATTTATACAGATAATAATCCTAAAAAAAATGAATAAATCAATACTTGTAAATTTATATATATATATATAGATAATTCATATAGTTTTTGACCTTGTAAATTGAAAATTTGAATTTATGTATTCTTATTTGGTTTTAATTCTAAAAGTGTATCTGTAAAAGGATTTCCAAAGATATCTAGTGAGGTTCGGAATTATGCAATCTTCGGTGACTCAAATAAAGGGTACTCTCCAATAATCCTCACTAGACCCCATTTAAATCATATATTAAATTTTTTTTTATATTTTTATTAAGTTGAAGTTCTTTTTTTTTTAAATTCTTTTATCTTAAAATAGATATATTTTTTTTATTTGTAGCTTTAACTTTAACAGTAAGCCAATTTGATCGAGATATATGCCAAAATAAGGAAAATTTTGAAGAAATACGAGGACTACATTAACCATTAAAAAATGTATTTTTACTTACTTTTTTGGGTTTTTTCTTTCTCCATTGTAATTTAGATGACAAAAACCTTGTGACTGACCTATTCTGATTGAGATAAGTAAAGAAATTTATTAAATAGAGTTGAAAATATAAAAAAGAATTTTATCGAAAATTGTTTATTATTTTTTTAATATTGAACGATAAAGGAGCTAACTTCATGTTGTAAAATTTTTTTTTATATTTTCAACTCTATTTAATAAATTTCTTTACTTATCTCAATCAGAATAGGTCATCTAAATTACAATGAAGAATGAAAAAACCCAAAAAGTAAGTAAAAATACATTTTTTAATGGTTAATGTAGTCCTCGTATTTCTTCAAAATTTTCCTTATTTTGGCATATATCTCGATCAAATTGGCTTACTGACACCTCTTTTAGGCTAATAAAGGGAAGGGAGGGTGAATTCTCCCTGAAAAACTTCCCAATATTAATAAAAATTTACTTACCGTATTATAGCATTTAGCCGATTAAATTGATCTTTGTTTTTTTTTTTTTTTTTTTTTTCAAAAAATACCAAGTCTATGAACACAAAAAGTGGATATATTAAAAAACTGCTTACCTTAAGAATGGATTGGTCGAATTACTCATTTTTTGACCCAATTCTTTTAAACTATTTAAATCAAGTTTTTAAATATATAAATTTAACAATTTAAATAATAATTAATATATTATAGATATATATATATATATATATATATATATATATATATATATATATATTCTACATCCCTTTGAAATGGGTCGGCATGTGAAGAGAGCCCCTATTGGCCTCTCCCCAAGGCTTTGGAAAAACATCTGGTGTTACTGTCACACAGCACACAACTTTCGATTACCGAAAATCAGACCAGATTTTTACTTTCTCTTATCTCTATATATATGTAATATATATATATAGAGAGAGAGAAAGTATTGGATTCATGTCAAAAATTCGATATCGAGATTTTGATGGATATACACGTTTTGAGGTCCCCTGAATCCAAAAAAGTGGTTTTCGCGACATGGTCTGTCTGTGTGTGTGTGTGTGTGTCTGTGTGTGTGTCTGTGAACAAAATATCTCAAGAACGAAAAGAGCTAGGAAGTTGAAATTTTATATTTAAGTTAGGCACCCCCATGGGACGTGACACGAAGCTTTTGAACAAAATCGACCAAAAAATACTAGTACTTTAATGATTCACTTTTTCAGTTTTTTTCGATTTTCTCAAAATTTGCTCCAACGATTTTTTTTAAAATTCAAAAATCAATTATTTTTTAGATTCTCTATAAAATATATATTCTCATTTTGTGATTGAAATCTTCTGAAGACCACTTTACTCTTGTACTCCATAGAAAAGATAGGAAAACGTAAACATTTTACTAGCCTGTTGCTATCTTTTCCTAGGCAAACAAATAGCTATACATGACTAACTTGTTCAGATAATATATCATTTACTTAAACCGTTTTAAAAATCTACTTATTTGTGATTCAGTCATATTTATTTTTATTTGTTGTTGACAAATTTTTATTTTCTAAACCTTTTTGGAGCCCTCGTTCTTGGTGTAGGGATTAGCGTGCTTGCCCTGTATACCAAGGGTCGCGGGTTCGGATCCTGGGCAGTCGGATAATTTTATTTAAACTTTTACGGGCCTTATAAGTTTTCCATAGATATTTATTTTTATTTATTAAAAAATTTAACCACAAATTAAAAGTTATTTCAATTAAATATTAGAACACCTACTGTAGTTGTATTATATGCAGGCTATTATTAATCAGTTAAGAGCATATTCACTGTTTTCATGCTATTTTTTTTATATTATATATTATTTTAAATTTATTCATTATATAAATTTTAATTGCAGCTCACTTCACGTTTGTTAATTTTATTGGTCCAGTAAAAATTTTCAGTAGAACAACGCTGATCTAATTAAATAGAAAATTAATGTTATTCCTTTGAACTGTGCGCATGTTTCCGGAAAAATAGTGCATTCCCTATTAAGACAATGCATATAAAAATTGCATTATCATCATCATTATAATAGATTCCATTCAAGTTTATGTGCTGTATAACTACCAGGGGTGTGCCTATGAAACCGACCTTTAGAGGTGCGCACATAAACACATATTTTATAAAAGTGAAAAAAGATATTTTATTCAAAGTAATTTCCTTCGTTAGCAATACAATTCTCCCATCTTTCAGGGAGCTTATGAATCCCTCTCCAAAAAAAACTCGTCTTCTTTCGAGGCAAACCATTCATCGAGCCATTTGGCAACATTTTCGTAATCTGTGAACTGCTGCTCCCTCAAAGCGTGACCCAAAGATGAAAACAAGTGATAGTCCGTTGGGGCCAAGTCTGGGGAATAAGCCGCATGTGTGAGAATTTCCCACCCAAACGTTTCAATGGTTTCTTTGGTTCGTTTTGCAGCGTGTGACGGAGCGTTGTCGTGCAACAAGATGACTTTGTGCTGCCTTTTTTTGATATTCTGGTCTTCTTTGGCGTATAGCCTGGTTCAATTTCACCATTTGCTGTTGATAACGTTCCGTATTGACAGTTTCGCCAGGTTTCAGGAGTTCGTAATAGATAATTCCCTTCTGATCCCACCAAACACAAAGCATTGTCTTTCGTCCATATCGATTTGGTCTTGGAGTCGATGTTGATGGCTCACCTGGAGATACCCATGATGCTCGACGCTTAGGATTTTCAAAAAAGATCCATTTTTCATCTCCAGTAACAATTCGATGAAGAAATGACTTTCTTTTGTATCTGGCGAGCAGCATCTCACAAGTGGTTTTTCGGTTCTCTTGCTGCCTTTCGTTCAGTTCATGTGGAACCCATTTCCCGATCTTCTGGATCTTCCCCATAGCTTTCAGACGCTTGGAAATAGTTTCCCGAGTCACGTTTAACTGTTCTGCCAATTGTTGTTGTGTTTGAGTTGAATCTTCATTCAACAATTCTTGCAAATCGGTGTCATCAAACTTTTTGGGCGGTCGGCCACGTGCTTCGTTCTTAATGTCAAAATCTCCCCTCTTGAATTTTTTGAACCATTCTTTGCACTGTGTTTCACCAAGAGCATAGTCGCCAAAAGCTTCTACAAGCATTCGATGAGATTCCGCGGCCGTTTTTTTCAAATGATAGCAAAAAATCAACGCCGTCCGCAAATCACTTTGTTGAGGAACAAAGGTTGACATGTTTGACGTGGTGAAAAAAAATGTTGGGAGTATGAAATTGGAATTTTTTTGAGTTCGAAACTTAGAACAGACATAAACCAAACAAACAAACTCAATAACTAGACTGTATAGTACCAAAACTGGCCGCCAGGATTTTTCAAAGTAAAAGGCGGTTTCATAGGCACACCCCTGGTAGACTATATTATTTGATAGCAAAGTTCAATTTACAACTGCAACTGCATGAGAATTTTCCCCAGATGGTTTTGTAATTGCATAAGTATTATTAAATAGAAATAAATGATTTTAGCTAAATAGATATTACTTTCTCTTATGTCTGTGTGTCCGTCTGTGTGTCTGTCTGTGAACAAAATATCTCAAGAACGAAACGAGCTAGGAAGTTGAAATTTTATATTTAAGTTAGGCACCCCCATGGGACGTGACACGAAGCTTTTGAACAAAATCGACCAAAAAGTACTAGCACTTTACTGATTCACTTTTTCAGTTTTTTTCGATTTTCTCAAAATTTGCTCCAACGATTTTTTTTTAAATTCAAAAATCAATTATTTTTTAGATTCTCTTTAAAATGTATATTCTCATTTTGTCATTGAAATCTTCTGAAGACCACTTTACTCTTGTACTCCATAGAAAAGATAGGAGAAATGGTTGCCATGGTATCAAAATATAAATATTTTCCCATACTTATAAATTTTACATCTTGAATTCAATTGTACCCTACTGTCGGAAACTAAATACATGTCGACACAAAAAATCTGGTGTGACAAGCACAGTACACAACTTTCGATTACCGAAGGTAAGAGAAAGTTGTGTGCTGTGCGCCAGTCACACCAGATTTTTTTTTTTTTTATTTTTTTATTTCTGTCTTTGATTATTTCGGAGAAAACATATCTCACTCTCTCTCTCTCTCTCTCTCTCTCCCACTTGCAAACATTATCGCCTGTCTCTCCGCCTTCTCTCATAGGCCTAATGTTAATTTCCTATAGGGATTTGTATGTTAATTTCGATTCAAAAGGGGGTCCCCTTTAGAACTTTTTAGGCATTTAAAATTTTTTTTTCCAATTCTTATGAAATTTTGTATTTATTTACGAATCTATATTGTGTATAAATATGAGATTAAAATTTTGAAAAATAACCATAGTTTATTTCAAGCAGTCAACATTTAAAATGCAAGTTTGAAACTAAGGTGCTATGGGAAACTAAATATATCTCGACACAAAAATCTGGTGTGACCAGCACGGTGCACAACTTTCTCTTACCGAAGGGTAAGAGAAAGTTGTGTGCTGTGCGCCAGTCACACCAGATTTTTTTAGTAGCTCTTGTACTCTCATTCCCTACCTCATTTTTTTCTTCCAATATTATTGTCTTATCTATTATTTTTCTCTTACATGGCACACGTAAAATATATTACTTTGCAGATTTATTATAAATCCAGACTACACCATTGTTTAATAAAAAAATGTCATTCCCTGAATTTGCAAACGGACTTTAAAGATTTGCATAATTGGAAAACAACACCTGAATAAATCCCTTTTTCTCGTTATTCCAACTCTATTAAAAAATTTCTAGTTCATTTGATTCGCCCCCTACTCCAGCTTTCTGCTTTCAACAAAAAAATAAAAAAAAGTCTAAATATCATGATTTGAAAATGAAATATGTTTATTGATGCGAAGATGTTCTTTGGTAGACAAGGGGAAGTAGAATCAAATTTATTTTTTGATTAAAATGTAATTTTAATGAGTTTATTCTATCATATACTAGGTCAAGTTGAACTTTAGATATTCAACTGAGCATTAAATAAAATTTAGTAATATTAGAAAAGATCATTAGGCCTATTGATTAATTTTTTTATATACGAAGTCAATTTTTTTGACACTTTTAAAGGGAGATTAGATTTTAATTCAAAATCCGATTAAACGTCAAAAGAATCTTATGTTAAACGGGTTGAGTGACACTCGTTATTAGAGAGAGAAAATTTTACATTTTGGATATCAAGTAAGGTAGGTAGAAATTAACTTTGTTTAAAATTATTCTTACGGTTAATTAAAACTTTTCGCCAACACTTTCTGGTGTAACTTGGAAAAATTACTTGTTTTTTTTTTCTTATTAAACATTCAGATCTTAATATAATCTTTGATATTGTTTGAGCCATTCGGAAGTCAAAAGAATTATCACAAGTTCAATTTGAGTATAACGGTGCTTGAAAAATGTGATGAGATTGGAGGCGCGTAAGATTAAAAAAAATAAAGCAAGCAATATTTTATTTTCAGGATTTACGTATTATATCAGACTCCAGTTAACTGGTTTGGGTCGATTTAAGAGTAATTGAAAATCAACACCTTGAAATTTTAGAGTCAAATGTGTGCGAATTTTTTTAAATATTTAAATTAGAGAACTACGTACTCCTAAAAAGCTTAAAAGCTATTTGCATGTATAATATTATAATAAAAATCAAGGAAAGCGCAGTTATTTGTAATAAATTTGTAAGGGGTAGATCTAGTTGAAACATTATAAGTCGGTAAAATTAATTAAAAAGACTAGGTGATATGCTGCAATATATTTATTAGTATAAATACGTATTAAGTATTTAAATCAATAAATATGTTTTTAATTAATTTTACTTATTTGTAACACTCAAATAGAAAATTCTGTTCTTTTTGACATATAATGCTATATATTATATTGTCTAACAATGGACTTTTTGATCATGTTAAGCAGACATTTTTTTAAACCCCTTTTCGGCTACTGCGACCATTTAGAGACTAGAATTTTATTTAATAAATTTAAAATACATAGTACTGATGGCTACTGGGGGCGTTCCACACGTTGATTGCTCGGGGTCACCAATCCCGAGCTTCCGCCGCGCTTGGAATCGCTTATCAGCAACGATTGTGGTAACTTGCTCTTCCCCCGGCAAGTAAAGATCTTATTATAGCAGAGCAGTTTTGTTTTTGTCTTGGTGGAGTTGGGGGTTCTGTAAAATCAGGCGACGATTAATTGGTCCCAAACAAATTTTTTTAACTTTTTAAGTTTAAAATTTTTAAGAAAAATGTTATAGTTTAAAAAAAATTTTATTGGAAAATTGTTAAATCGGTCTGTCTATACAAGGTTCAAATAAAGTGACATACCAAAAAAGAACATTATTTCCGCCGACCTCGTACCGCGGGATTAATAATGCCGAGGACAGAAGAAGAAGACCAAAAAAGAACATTATTTACGGTTTTTACTTAATATCAGATGAAAATAAATGAATTCATGAAATTTCCATTGTTAAGGTTGTTCGGATAGTACATCGTAAGTCATAATAGAATCTAAATTTTTTTTTAAATAAAATTAAAAATTTGAATGCCAAAATTCCTTATTATAATATAATTTAGTCGTGACCTATCATAGTTTATAATTGTATTAAGTTAATAATTTAATTACCAAATATTAAATATTGGCGACTGTCATTTTGGAGAATTTTTTGACTTTCTTGTTAAAATATCTTTAAAAGCGGACGGCAGAAACTTTTGATTTTATTTTTAACGTATTCCTCGGAAGTGAATTAATAAAATGTAAGTTTTTTGTTTTTGTATCTGATGCAGAGGTGGCTATATAATTCGATATGTGTGGGTTTCGTCTTTATTCCTCATAGGCTACATGTTAAATTTCAATTTTTTAAAAATTAATTACACGATAACCCTGGGTCAGATCTGCTTCAAAATTTTATTTTATACGTATTTGATAGTGATTAATAACATATTAAAAAATTAGCTTCTAATTTGATAAAGTGCTTTAATGTCCGAACAACCTTAAAGTGAATATATTAGTTAAAAAATTGAAAATTTTTATATAAAACATAGTCGTTAATTAATTGGAGGTATGTTTGTTGAATTTTGTCCAATTAAACTAAACGAAGTTTCTTGTATGAAGTCGAATATTGTAAACATAGACAAGACAAAGGGATAAACCCTTTGCGTTTATTGAATAACAAATATCGTCACGTAGTGAATATAACGAACATCTAACACACTTACAATTGATAGATGCATTTATTGACTAGCAATTGTAAGATTTCATACTAAATAAAAAAATAGTTTTGCCCTCGGGCCTTGGTGTAGTTGCTAGCGTGTTGGCCTTCTATACGAAGGGTCGCGGGTTCGGATCCCAGGCAGTCCGATGATTTTATTTAAGCCATTTGGATACCAAATGGACCTGGAACCCCAACAGATATACAGTCAAACCTGGGTAAGAGAGAACTGGGTAAGCGAGAAAACTCTATAAGTGAGAATAATTCTCAGGTCCCGTACTTCGAGCTCTCAAAAACCTCTATGAGTGAGAAACAAAAACCTGCATAAGTGACAGTCGTTTTTTCCACTCTGATCTCTATAACTGAGAGCCTCTTTTGCATATACCTCTATAAGCAAGTATTTTTGTTGTCTTGTAGTTCGAAGAAATAATATTTATTTGTATTAACGTATTTGTCATGCTTACAACAGTTGATAAATATCATTTGCAACGAACAGTTCGGCTTTTACAACAACTTATAATGTCTAAACGAAAAATCAACGTGTTGTCGTTAAGTGACAAACTTAAAAAAATAAATGCATTTGAATCAGAAAAATCAAGGTGCGAGATACGAAGTGAATTTGGAAATACAAAAAAAGTTAACAGATTTTTTTAAGTGAATTTCGCATATTATTTGCTTTCTTTGTAAATGCTCTCTAATAATTACTTTGTATATCACACTCTAATAAATTATTCTTTATCATGCTCACGACTAAATATTTTGAATATTATTGACCTCTGTAAGTGAGACAAACCTCTCCTGTACCTCTATAAGCTAGAAACTCGCATTAGTGAGAAACCTCTATAAACGAAAAAAAAATCATGGTCCCTTGAACTCTCTCTTAACCAGGTTTCACTGTATTATTAAAATATTGAGTTTCGTAAAGCCTTATATGGTCTGATTTGCCGAAAAGACTGTGGGTGGGTGTGTGTGGGTAGGAAATAAAAGTGTGAGTGTTTAAAAAATAAGTTTTCTGAATTAAATAAAGCGAATTTGTTTATTTTGAACATATATCGGGAGTACGGGCTTTAGAAATCAATTGAATACGATTAAATGGGGGCTCGTTAGTGTAGCGGGTTAGGGTGTCGGCTTTCTACAAAGAAGATCCCTGTTCAAATCCAGGGCGTGACGGATTTTCTCATTAAATAAAAATATTTATTTAATGTAAACAAATCCTCAAGCAAGCTTTGGATTGGAATATAGAATTTCTCCACAATTGCTCCCAGCCGGGAGGAGAGGGAACTGTGACATTCCGTTCTGTGGAAGAGACGTAAAGAAGGTTCCCTCTCAGTGATGCATTCGGTGCTGAGGGAGTCCCTCCTCAAACCAGAACATCCTCCTTAGCATAAAAGAGGTTGGTAAAAGGAGCCGGGTGGAATCAGAAATAAGGATTAGTTTACTAGCTAGAGACGAAAGCAGGAGGAGGAGTTAGAGATAGGAAATAATGTAATTTCACGGGGTGCGGGTAGCTACTGTCAGAGGGTGGTTGTATTTGAGGTGTGTGTCTTCGAGCACGTGAGCACTTTGGGCAAATAAACGGAGATCCCGATAGAAATTTCAAATAATAATACGATTAATTTCATTTATATATAAATCATTTTAAGTATATGCCGAAAGAGTGTAACAAGATTATTCCATTGAAAGAATAATCTATATTCCCCCTGGGGAAAGTTGTTGGCATATTCAGTATTCGTAACATAATTCTCTCTTGTAGTGAAAACCAAAGGCTTTATCTGTCTCTTGAGTTCGTTTGTGACGTTTAGATCAATAGCACACCTCTAAAAAATATAACCGAATTTTTACGCAACTCTCTTATTGAAAGTGACATCTAATATAAAAAAAAAAGATTGATACTTCTCCCTTTTGAATTTTAAAAGCTTTAAGGATGAAGTAGAAAGAGAGAGAAAAAGTTTTCATGTATTAAATTAAAATTTGTACCTTAGAGTTTTATACTCTGAGGCAATAGAGGAGCCTGGCGTCTTTAATAGGGAAGGGTGGTGAAGAGTTAATAATTTGCAAGGGGAGTTTTTAATAAAAGCCCTTTTCTACAACTAGAATCCGGTAATGCACTGGCTCATATGATCTATATATTTCTCGCCGTGAATCTTAAATCCCCGAGAGCTCTATTGGAGTAAGACTGATATCTTTTAATCTGGAGAGTTGTAGGTTTTTCTGTACAAAACAATTTTCATCATTTATTATATGTTTAAAAAAAAAAAAAACCAATGTAGGTTTTGATAGCATACTAATTTTCCTCAGTGATGGTTTGTATCTTGAAAGAATTTTGTCGCAGAAATATGGTTTTAAATAGAAATATTTTCCTTCTTTCCATGACGTTTTATTTGAATATTACTAACTTTGTATTTTTTACTTTCTCTTACCTCTATATATGTTAATATATAAAGAGAGAAAGTATTGGTGAATTGAGCTAGGCCAGTGGTTCCCAACCTTTTTTTTGACCCATCGCCCCTTTCTGGACCCTTTTCTTTCACCTATCGCCGCCCCCACCCCAAAAAAAAAAAACTTAGTTTTTTTTAAGTATATCAAAGGCTATTGTGGCCTTCATGCTAACACTTTTTACTTTCTCGTATAGAGAAAGTTGTGTAATCGTAAAAAAAATCGACTTCGAGATTTTGGTGTTTCTCCACGTTTTAGACCTCCCTGAGTCCAAAAAAACCATTTTTGGCATTATGTCTGTGTGTGTGTGTGTGTGTGAACACGATTGCTTAAAAACCAAAGCAGCTAGATGGATGAAATTTGGTATATGCTCCTTACGCTAAAATTGTAGATTTCTATCAACTTTTGGAGTAAATACGTCACTTGGAAGTAGTACTTTACTTAAAAAGTTTTTTCAAAAATTTTGAAATTTTCAATTTTTTTGTTATATTATAATAAAATACTCTATTTTAAAAAGTTTTTATTCTTTGACATTTTTCGAAAACTGGATAGTTTTTGAAATAATCAAAAGAAGAAATAGAAAATTTTCGTTAATTTTGATAAAAAATCAAAACAAAATCATACAGGTGTCATTAAAAAAAGGGTTAATATAAACAAATTCATTTGTTTATATTTGCCCTTTTTTTAATGACACCTGTATGATTTTGTTTTGATTTTTTATCAAAATTAACGAATATTTTCTATTTCTTCTGTGATTATTTCAAAAACTATTCAGTTTTCGAAAAAATGTCAAAGAATAATAACTTTTTAAAATAGAGTATTTTATCATAATATAACAAAAAAAATTGAAAATTTCAAAATTTTTGAAAAACTTTTAAGTAAAGTACTACTTCCAAGTGACGTATTTACTCCAAAAGTTGATAGAAATCTACAATTTTAGCGTAAGGAGCATATACCAAATTTCATCCATCTAGCTGCTTTGGTTTTTAAGCAATCGTGTTCACACACGCCCAGATGTAATTCCAAAAGAATATACGAGAAAGTCTCGGGGAAGTCATTCCCCATATTTTTTACACAGTTTTTGACACAACTTTTGAAATAGTTATACATAGCTTACAATATTTATTTAAATAAAGTTATATCAAATTTTTTCAAAATTTCCTAAACAAAGTGTTACAAAGTTTTAATTTATCGAGGCCAGATCTGGACAGAGGATTTCCGGGGGGAATCTGTGGGTATGGACAATTTTTTGAAAATTAGCCACTGAAATCTGCGTTTTTAGCTATCCTGAGTCGTGAAAAAGATCAAACTTGATTTGAGTTTAAAGGGCCCGGGCCCCATGAGAAAAAAAAAAATTCAAGAAAATGATTTTTTTTAATTGAAATTTAAGATTTGAGCTAAAAGTGACGTTTCAATTCTAGATTGGAATTATCTTCAGACTATTTTATTTTTATGATAATATTTTGTCCTCTTCTATCCTGATCATCCTGTAAATAGGAGATTTTTTTCTCTTTGATTTTTATTTTTTTAAATGTTAGTAAACTAATAATTTTTCTCCCTTTGAATACTCATCGCCCCCCAATCGCCCCCCGCTTATTTATCGCCCCCCAGAAAACCCAAATCGCCCCCAGGTTGGGAACCACTGAGCTAGGCGGTTGAAATTTTATATTTAAGTTAGACACCCCATGGAGTGTAAAAGTAAGCTTTTAATCAAAATAGGCCAAAAAGTACTAGTGCTTTACTGATGTATTTTTCCAGTTGTTTTAGACTCAAAATTCGCTCCAACGATCTTGATTAAAATTCAAAAATCAATTATTTTTTAAATGCTCTTTAAAATGTATATTCTCATTTTATCATTGAAATCTTCTAAAGACCACTTTACTCTTGTAGGAAGGATAGGAGAAATGGTTGCCATGGTTACAAAATATAAATATTTTCCCATACTTATAAATTTTACAACTTGAATTCTAATATATCGGCGGAAACTAAATATATGTCGACACGAAAAATCTGGTGTGACAAGCACAGAACACAACTTTCGATTACCGAAGGTAATCGAAAGTTGTGTGCTCTGCGACAGTCACGCGAGATTTTTTTCCTATGGAGTACAAGAGTAAAGTGGTCTTCAAAAGATTTCAATGACAAAAAATGAGAATATACTTTTGAAAGAGCATCTAAAAAAATAATTGATTTATGAATTTTGATCAAAATCGTTGGAGCGAATTTTGAGAAAATCGAAAAAAAAAAAAAAAAACTGAAAAACTATATCAGCAAAGTACTAGTAATTTTTGGCCGATTTTGATTAAAAGCTTATTTCACCCTCTAGAGGGGTGTCTAACTTAAATATAAAATTTCAACCTCCTAGCTCAATTCCTTCATGCTTGAAATTGAACACACACAGACAGACAGACCATGTCACGAAAACGACTTTTTTGGATTCAGGGGACCTCAAAACGTGTATATCCATCAAAATCTCGACATCGAATTTTTTACATGAAACCAATACTTTCTCTCTATATATATTAGCATATATAGAGGTAAGAGAAAGTAATAAGAATCGAGTTAAAGAAAAAAGTTTATCTTGGTCTTTTTTTTTTATTTTAAAATATATATTATTATTCTTCTTCTCCAGTTTCTTATCTCACTATGGAAAAGAGACGAAGAAAAGTGAAATAATACGTAATAATAATAGAGAAGAATGAAGTTTTGATGTTAAATAATAATCTACGGTTAGAATATGATAATTTTACTGGAGGAAAAAAATTACGCTCACTACGGACAGGCAATATCTTAAATTCTTTTTAAAGTGTTTTATTACATCTATAATTTTTTTACTTTTTGTTTTTCCCCCATTTTAGCTAAAGGTGTTAATTTATCAATATACCTAGTATGTAACGCCATTTTTTTTTATAGAAAAACAAAACAAAAAAAATCGATTAATAATAAATCATAAGAATAGATGAAATATTGATTTTTTTATTTTATTATTAA
>JAKCPI010025084.1:0-20875 GCA_023213315.1 Euborellia annulipes
TAAAAGATTCCTTGCCAGACTTTACAAGGTCATCTTTACTCTCGTAGGTGAACTGCCTTTAGTTTTTCTTGGCTTCAGTATAACTTCCTCAGGGAATTCTGATTGAATTTATATTTATTTATTTATTTATTTATTATTATTGTTATAAATACAGACTAACAATAATAATGCTCCTCTACAGAATTTTTTCCATTTACAGGGGAGCGTTGGAGAGAAAAAAAAATAAATAAAATAAAACAAAATAAAAAAGAAAAAGAGATCAGATGGAGACCTCCCTTCTGTTGGATTCACTGGCCATTTTGAATATGGGAGACATTTCCCCTAATTGAGTCCTATATTTCTTTATATATAATCGGGATTTAGATCTCGAGTTGAAGGCCGGCACTCTGAACCCTATTCGGGCAAGTAGTTCACTTGGGTCCCAGCGTCCACTCAGGATCCCATCCAAGTTATTAATTTTGTCATCGTTCCTTCTATTTGATAGACTTTTCATATCGAATAATTTTAAGAGTTCTTCATAATTCACAAAACGCCCAGAATGCCCAGTGAGCCTCCAGAAGAGAAACCTCAAAAATTTCTTTTGGACCATCTCAATCCTAGCCATCTGATATGCACTTGTGGGGCTCCATATTACTGACACATATTCCAAGTGCGGTCTAACCAAAGAGAAATACAGTGTTTTTAATGTCCTTATATTTTTCATACATTTACTGTTTCTTTTCAGAAACCCTAACATTTGATAACTTTTGTTTACAATTTTTTCAATGTGCATACCAATAGTAAGTCTGTCGTCAATTATTAATATCTTAATTATGAACTGGATAGGTAACTAAGTATGAACTAATAATATAGTTTCACATATCTTTACTTTGTATATCTGATGTTAATTAGGTTCTATTTGAAATTAGAGTGTACTAAAATTGATTTTTTTTTAAGGTCTTTTTCGGCATCTAAGGCCATTTAGACACCCCAACCCTATTTATTTCAAATGATTTGTAATCAAATCAAATGAAATAAATTTTTCTCGCTTGGGACGGAAAGCGAACCCGGAACTCCGACCCGAGAAGCTAGTGATTTCTCCGTGAGCCCAGGCGCAGGCATTGAAAATTAAAACATGTCCCAGAACATTTCTGTTTGTGTTAAATAAATAAATAAATAAATAAAATAACATTAATAAAAATAAATTTTAACATATGGTCCAGTATTATTATTATGAAAGAATTATAATTACATTTATTGATTCATGATATTGTCGTTATTTTGTTTTGTCATGTTAACTGCAATGATTATTATGTTCTAGGGTTTGTTTATACAGAAACCGACTTTTAGAAAAATCGGTTTTATCTTTTAATCTTTTCTATGAAACCTATCTCGACTAGAAATTTTTGATTAATTTTTATTGTTTTTAATTGCGTAGATCCGCCACTAAATATTAACAAGATAAGGGAATGTACAATCTTATAAATCTTTTTATTGTTCTTATGCTCAAGATAGGATATGGCGAAGAAAAAACAATTTTTCATTTGTTTTTTTATTTATTTTGGGTTACGACTGTCAGCTGTCAGTTTCGATGGTTAATATCTCGATGGTCAATATCCCATCATCATCAGGCCTACGAAATAATGAATGTATTTTACTTACTAGTTATTTGATTGTAGTCCCCCTAGTCCGTAGCACAATGATAGTTCTCTAGCGACAAGATGTTCTCTTTAAGAGCAGGAATGCTAATTTCTATGTATCTTTGTTTTTAATTGATTCATTCATTATATCCGTCATGGTTTGTATATTTTGGGTTTGGCAAAATTTAAATAAAATTTCCATTTCACTTTGAAGGGCATAAGAATCAGGCCGATAATCTTCATTTGGTATGAGCTTTAACGCATTTTCTAAGTTTTTGGTTGAATATTTTTTATACATTTTCTCATATTAATATTTAATTTTCTCTATTTTCATCTAATCGTTTTGGTTGAAGACGGTGTCGATGGTTTTTTTTTTAAATCTACCTCAACATCCGTACCAAGTTTCTTGGCAAATATTGCAGCGCTATTCATTCCTGAGATATCATTATTTATGCAAATTATCAGTAGTAACTTGAAGAAATGCAAGACATTCTATTATATTAATGTCAGCTTCGATTCGACATTCTGTTCATTTTTAATTTGTACATAACATTTTTCATAAACTTGATGGATACTATTGTATTAAACATTGAAGATATTAACTAACTAAAATAGCTACTATGTTCAATGGCTGTATTAATCCTATGATTTTGACAAGGAATATAAATTACTTTGTGTTCAGCTATGTCACATACATTTTTTTTGTGTTCCATTAAATTGACCAGACATGGATTCATATGATTGAAAAGCCAAATTTGAAAGTGCAATTTTATTTTCGACAAAAAGTACCGCAAGATTTATCCCAGATTTTTCTTTTGCCTCACATATTTCTCTTCTATATAAAAATATTCTCGGCATAATTAATCCAAATTAAAACTTGAACAGCCGCAGTGGCACCGTCTCTACTGCTGGTCGGTAGGTGTATATTGAAATAAAATTTTAAAAACTTTTTTTTCAATTTTTTATTAATAGTTGGGGCTGACTGCTTTGCAAAGATCAGTTTCGATATTTAATCATCGTCAGAGCCTATAATAAAATATAATTTTACATTAATTATTTTTTATATTCAACTTCCATTTTGTTGGAATTTTTTAGTCGCCATTAGGACCTATAGACGGTGCCACTGTGGCTGTTCAAGTTTTAATTTGAAGAAACCTCCGTCCCAGAATCTTCATTAAATAATTAATCCATTTTCTAATTTTCCCGGATGATCCTTCGTAGCATCTTCGAGCTCGAATTATTTGTTGAAAATAAAGTTCGAAATGGGTTGTTGTTCAGCAATTGCACTTCATCCATTTTTCGTAAACGTTTAGGGCTTCTAGTAAGAAAAATAATATAATAATATTCTGCTCTTTCGGAATTCCTTCTTCATCAACAAATCTTATAATTAAAGAAATAATATCTTTATGAGAAAAGTCAATAGTTGAGACTGCCATTTTGGTAAAAATTTTACCTCTTTTCAATCCCATTTATTATTTTGGAAGTTCAGTAGTCTTGCTAATCCGGCCTAAACTGGATCCTATGCTGGATTCTAAAAATGCCGGATTACCTGAATCATTTAATATAATGCAATTCAAAACAACTGATAGCAATTCAGAGGCTTCTTTTTTTGCCCTTCCAACACTCCCCCTCACTGAAAAGTATAAAACAATTAATCAAATTAATCCTAACTCACTTCTATTATATAATAAATTCGATTTCCTTTTTTTTTTGAAAGTCAAAGAAGGGATGCGAACTCTTTCATTTACTTATTTAATCGGTAGGCAATATAATAATTACATTTTTTGAAGAATTTTTTTTATAAAAGGCTCCCGTATATTAATGACCAAGGCTTTTGTGTCAGAAACTGAAGGAGGGATGCTACTGACGACTGAGAAGAGATGATGAGTTCCTTTCATGTGCAGATGCTATCCACGTGCTAATCACGCAGGGGGATTGAGTGAGTGAGAGAGCAGCAAAAAAAAAAGTGCGAATGAAAATATCTGGTGTGGTTTACTATCTCCTCAACCAAGAGAAAGAGAGAGTGTGGTCCTTATACTACTACATCCATCAAGATGTGTGTGCGCCCCCTTCAAGAGGAGGATCATTAAGATAAGAAAAGACTTGGTCGTTGATTTATTTTCTAACGTTCAATCGTTCAAAAAAGAAGATTGGTTGGTTAATTATCGATTTTAATACTCTCCGTGTAGGATACTCATTTAAATGCATAATCAGCTTTGTACTTATTTATTCTAAAGTAGCCCTCTAGCGAGGGGACGTCACACTCCCCACTCTGGACCTCCCTCCAAATGGCTCGTACCCGCCTGCGGCGGACCATTGCCTTTTTTAATAAACAAATATATTAACCTTTCATTTTCTCGAAACAATAGAAAATGGACTTACACCTCTTTCAAAATAAACGGTCCATATATATAGTCTATTACTTACTTACTTAGTTACTTAGGCGACCCGTTCTTCAGTGCGGCGGTTTGATGCACGCGGGTCCCAACTTCGTTGCCAAGCGTCTCTATCCCTTGTTAATGTGGTCCAATGTTGGATTATTTCTAAGCCGTTAGGATGTCGCTTCGTGTTTCTATGGTCAATGGAATCCGCCCAGCGGATTGGAGGTCTTCCTACAGGTCTTACTTGGTATCGGGGGGTCCACTCCTGTAATATAGTATATAGTCTATTATCTGGCTTATTAAAAAATACAACCCTCATATCCCTTAAGAAAATGATCTACAGTATATATACACTGACAGAGTGTCCGCCTGTCTGTCTTTATATAAAAATTTAATTATATAACAATTTTTGTTATTTTTCGTTTGAGAGATTTAATTATCTTATTTAATTGGCTTTAAATTTTGATAAGGCAAGGCAAAACTTAACTCTTTCCAATGGGCAAATTCATTTTCTGGATTTCTGGTATTGTTCCTGGACTCTCCATAACGTCCTCTATAAGACTGCAAAATTTCGTTTCAAAATTCTAACGGGAATTTGGTCAAACAGAGTGATAGACCGACAGTTTACTTGAACGTTTTTGCTGAATAATGTTTTGAATTATTTTTAAAAATTTTATAGCCTTCGGGCTTGGCGTAGTTGGTAGCGCCTTGTATACCAAGGGGTCGAGAGTTCCTTCTTTCTTCTGCCCGTTTTGCTCTTTCATCCTGCTGCTGTAGACACCGCTTCAGTAAACTCTGAATATCGTTCTGTTTTCTTTTGGCCTCTGTAGTTAAGCTTGTATTTTGTGGTAATGCACGTTTCGTTGTCCTACTGAATTCGTCGGAATTGTCTCTATCAATAACAGCAATGTTGGATTGTTGAGGGCTCTCGCTTTCGTCCAAATTCCCCGCCAGTACTTCCTCGAAGTCATCGCTTACTGCCAATGTAGGTGAAAATTGTGAATCCCCATCACTATCATTTACGTTTCCTTCCCGAGATCCAGCTAGAGAAATATTGCTTATAACTACCTGATGGGAGATCGCAGAGTGTCTACTATTGTCCAAGAAGTAGCTATCGCTATATGGTATAATATGCAACCGATATTTACCCGAACCAACAACAGAAATATGGCAATCCATAGCGTCACGGTTTGAACAAAGATGGCAATTTCCACACTGCGTCGGTGCAGTGGATGGGAAACATGTTGTTATTAAAAAATCCGGCCAAAAGAGGATCATCATATCTTAACTATAACATAATATGCACATATGCTTGGAACAAATAGAGCATATTGACAGGCAGACAGAGTAGTGAGAGTATAAGCAAAGATAGACGAAGGGGCTAAATGGGTGTTAGAATAAAACAACTTGAAATTCAAAGAAAAGTTGAGGTGCAGTATAGTGAAGTGTTAAAAAAAATTTGAGCTTAATAAATATTGGATTCCCCTGGATATAAAGGAGTATGTAGGAGGTGCAGGTCCTAATCCAGAAAAGAAACAGGAGCATCACATGGAATGTTAAATTTAAAAAAAAATATAAAAAATACTTAATTCTTAACTCCATTTGCTGTTATTTATTTATTTGTATAAGATCCTATTGTTATATGATCTTGAATTCTATATAGTGTAGGATCTACTGTCGGAAACTAAACTAAACTAAACAAGCACAGTACACAACTTTCGATTACCGAAGGTAAAAAAAAGAATAAAATAAAAATTTTTTGAACAAAATATTCTTTTATTTTTAAATTTAAAATTATAATTTTTTTTTTTTTTTTTTTTTTATATTTTTAAACCCTTGCAGGCGGGGCAGTTGGGGGAACAGGGGCATTGGCCTGCAAAACTTGCGTTGCCCTCTGGTTTCTTTTTTTTATGATAATAATTTTTTTATAATTATTGATAATGTTTTCATTTATTGTAATATTGTTTTTTGAAACTGAAAAAATGAAAAAAAAAAAAATTATTATATGATCATAATAGTAGATATATATTCTATTGCTCATATGGAGCAAGAGTGTCATAACTCAAAATTTCTACTTTATTTCTGGAAATCAAAAAAAAAAAAAAATAAATAAATAAATGGATAAATAAATAAAACACCCAGGAACACATTTACATAATAAAAATTCAAATTAAAAATGGAAGCTATACAAATTAATTATTTAATATATAATATCATTGGTACACCTTCCACAAAACTTCTTTTTAATTGAAATGTTAAGGTTTTGAAGTAAGTAAAGAAAGTTTAAAAAAAATGGCAATTCAAAAAAATTAGATATTGTGCTGCGAGTATGAAAACATTAGATATGTCCCTCAGCTAGATAAAAGAGGTTTTTTTTTTGTTATCCTTACTGTTCCAATAACTCAATAGAAACGATTTTTGAATCATGACAATATTGCAGTAATGAGCAAAATATATTACTATATTACTGTATATATACTAGGGTGGCGCAAAAACAATTTTTTTCATTTTTTTAAGATTTTCTAAGTTTTTTCCTTTTAATTAGAAAGATAATTGACAAAAATACACCATGAGAAGAATAAAAAAATCAAACAGAATACTGAAAAATATAATTTTTTAATAACTTGCTATTTTTCAAATTAAGCTAACAGTAGGCCTTCGATTAATTATACAGTATTTTGTAAAATATCTTAATAATTTAAAAAAAAATTTATTAAACTTGAATCTGAATATTTAAAGGTCGCACGAAAACATAGAAAGCAATGCACTGATAAATTAAAAAACAATTTTTTTGAGCGACCTTAAAAAAATATTGTAATTGAGCACATCTTTGGAGATGTCTCTTAAAACATAATAAACTAACATACCATCAAAAGAAAAGATATTGGACTATATGGCGGCTAGCTACCATAAGGCTCAAATGCCAGGTAGCCGCCATATTGTCCAATATCTTTTCTCTTGATGGTACGTCGTATTTTTATACGAAACTCGAAAAAAAAATTATTTTGTTTTTTTTTTTGCGTCACCCTAATAAATATATTATAATATAATATATTTAATAATAATATAATATAATATATCGGGGGGCCAATAGTGCGTGGACGGAAGATTGTGACCTTGTCAAAGGACATTTTTAAAGTTTGTTGATCGTGAATAATGTGGGGCCTTTAGGGCTACAAATTTAAAATATTTTTGTTCCAATTGCACCTCATATACAGGGTGGACCAGATCAAAGTTATGTTTTTTTAAATGGAACCCCCTGTATATTATTGAATATGTGGATTCTACGGCCAATTTTAGTATGAGTTTTTGTCATGCAATGTATTCTAAAACAAACCGTTTAGCCGCAAATCGGGCTTTTGTGAAAAAACTGCTGTCTGAAAAAAATTGAACATCGAGTGAACCATAAAACTTAGGGAACTGTTCTTTTGTGAGGTTACTAACCATGAAATGTACTAATGTAGGCCAGATAGGTAACCAGGAATTATTCTTATGTTGGGAGAAATGGCTATGCCAATTTCGAAAATTTCAATAATGGATAATTTGATTATTTCAAATGGAACATGCTACTTTTTTTAATGCCTTGGTACGTGAAATTTAATTATCTTTCAGATGATATAAGCTTGTCTATATCTATGTTTGTTAATTTTATTATTATTCCAAAATATCTGATTAATTTGACTTACGAATGGAGAAAACAATTAAAAAAACAATCCAAATGCAAAATAAAATTATAATAAATTGAAAAGATAATGCTAAATATTCGAAAATCTATTTAAATTTCCTTTAAAATCATTTATTTGAACTCCTCAAAGTCCCACTTGCTCAAATTAGGGTTATGATTTTTCAACAAGATGGCGCCCCTCCTGACCTGAAAATAACCCTAATTTATTTTTCAAAAAGTTCAAACAAATGGTTTTAAAGGAAATTTAAATACATTTTCGAATATTTAGCCTATTTTTTTCATTTATTACAATTTTGTTTTGCATTTGGATTGTTATTTTTTAATTGTTTTCGCCATTCGTAAGTAAAATTAATCAGATATTTAAAATAAAAAGAAAATTACCAAAGATAGATATAGACAACCTTATATCATCTGAAAGCTAATTAAATTTCACGTCCCATGGCATAAAAAAAGTAGTATGTTCCATTTGAAAAAATAATCAAATTATCCATTATTGAAATTTTCGAAATTGGCATTGCCATATCTCCCAACATAAGAATAATTACGGGTTACCCATCTAGCCTACATTAGTACATTTCATGGTTAACAACATCACAAAAGAACAGTCCCCTAAGTTTTATGGTTCACGAAATATTAAATTTTTTCCAGACAACAGTTTTTTCACAAAAGCCCGATTTGCGGCTTAACGGATTGTTTTAGAATACATTGCATGACATAAAGTCATACTAAAATTGACTGTATAATCCAAATATGCAATAATATACAGGGGGTTCCATTTAAAAAAACAACTTTTCTGGTCCACCCTGTATATGAGGTGCAATTGGAACAAAAATATTTTAAATTTGTAGCCCTAAAGGCCCCACATTTGACAAGGCCACAATCTTCCGTCCACTATTAGCCCACCCGGCAATATATATATATATATATATATATATAAATTCGTACAAAATTGTCTTTTGGCCCCCCTTCTCGGCCCTTCTCCTCTTCCAATTGGTGCCCCCCTTCCTCTTTGAGGAACGGGCACCCTTCCTCTTACATTTTCCATAACATTTCTGCCACGGATGGGCCTAAAATGAAAAGAAACAATTATTAAATTTTTTTTTAACTCACACTATCTTGACAATCACACTCCCATTCACATACACATGTTTTGAATTATTTTTAAAAATTTTATAGCCTTCGGGCTTGGCGTAGTTGGTAGCGCCTTGTATACCAAGGGGTCGAGAGTTCCTTCTTTCTTCTGCCCGTTTTGCTCTTTCATCCTGCTGCTGTAGAGTCCGCTTCAGAAAACTGAATATCGTTCTGTTTTCTTTTGGCCTCTGTAGTTAAGCTTGTATTTTGTGGTAATGCACGTTTCGTTGTCCTACTGAATTCGTCGGAATTGTCTCTATCAATAACAGCAATGTTGGATTGTTGAGGGCTCTCGCTTTCGTCCAAATTCCCCGCCAGTACTTCCTCGAAGTCATCGCTTACTGCCAATGTAGGTGAAAATTGTGAATCCCCATCACAATCATTTACGTTTCCTTCCCGAGATCCAGCTAGAGAAATATTGCTTATAACTACCTGATGGGAGATCGCAGAGTGTCTACTATTGTCCAAGAAGTAGCTATCGCTATACGGTATAATATGCAACCGATATTTACCCGAACCGACAACAGAAATATGGCAATCCATAGCGTCACGGTTTGAACAAAGATGGCAATTTCCACACTGCGTCGGTGCAGTGGATGGGAAACATGTTGTTATTAAAAAATCCGGCCAAAAGAGGATCATCATTTTTAACTATAAGCATACATTCTCCATTATTTTAATGGCAGTAGACGCGGACTACTAATTTGTCAGTGTTGATTATGGAGCTATGGGAAGATTTAGCGATGGAAATGTATTTGCTAGTAGTGGCTTAGGCAAGAAATTGATAAAACACTCTTTACAATTTCCTCTTCCTAAACAAATACCTATAATTGCTGAATCACTCCCATACGTTTTTGTGGGAGATGAGGCTTTTCTCCTATCAATAAAACTTGAGACCATATCCTAAAAGGAATGTAACTGGCAACTACGAACACAAAGTTTTTAACGCCAGACTTTCTCGAGCTCGACAAACCGTAGAATGTGCCTTCAGTATACTATCTTCGCGGTTTCGTGTGTTCAGGAGGCCTTTTGAAAATAAAGTGGGCACTGTGAAAGATATTGTAAAAGCCGCTGGTGTGGTGTTTTGCATAATTATTTACTACCCTCAATTGCGACAGTAGACGTTGTAAATGATTCCAAACAGTTGCTAAATACTCAGCTACTAACTGTACAAAGAAACAGGGCAAGAACTTCATCAGCTGCTCTTAAAGTGAGGGAGAATTTTACTGCATATTTCAACAATTGGTTTCGTGGCAACATCATCCGTTATGCTTGGAAAATATTGACAATATAGTACTTGTATTTTTTTAGTTTGTTTTAAAAATACAGAATAGGTTCAAAATATATTTGTACTTACCATTTTTTAAATTTAAATCACATCCAATTGTTTCCAAAATCCTATTCTTCATTTTTGTTCTCATATAATACGGCCTTTTCGTGTCATAAAGCTCCCTTTTCTCTCTCACCGCCTCAATTAATCTTTCTTCCGCCATTTTTGAGGTGAAAAGGGGGAATGAAAATGATAACACGTGCCGCGCGCAGAGCGAGAAACTGTGTCTGAACTACTGCGCCTCGCGAGTCGCGCGCCACTCGATTGTGTCTCCAATTTGCGCCATCAATCAATCCATTGACTTGTATTGTTTACAAAAACCCGTGCAGCGTCGCGCCGCGTGGCGCGCGCTATACGCGTATTAATTTGCGGCTAGCCTAAATGAGATGTAGATTATGGAGCGTTGCGAATTAAAACCAGTTCGCCTATGTTCAGATTTGGAACAGATTTTGTCCATTTATAAATCTTTCTTGTAGAGTGTGTAGATAAGTGTGAATCTATCGTGTCCAAAAGCTTCACGTCCACGATGTGATATAAGGCCAAAAGGACCGGCACTTTTCTTTAATTAATAATACCGTATTTGTTTTAGGGAATCATATAAGGAATTCCATCGTGTAATTCCTGGTTTGCTAATAAGGTTGGTGTTTTGGTTAAAAATTGGCAAAACATGCATTGTGCATGGAATTTCTTCAAAAAAAAGCCATAATATGCACATATGCTTGGAACAAATAGAGCATATTGACAGGCAGACAGAGTAGTGAGAGTATAAGCAAAGATAGACGAAGGGGCTAAATGGGTGTTAGAATAAAACAACTTGAAATTCAAAGAAAAGTTGAGGTGCAGTATAGTGAAGTGTTAAAAAAAATTTGAGCTTAATAAATATTGGATTCCCCTGGATATAAAGGAGTATGTAGGAGGTGCAGGTCCTAATCCAGAAAAGAAACAGGAGCATCACATGGAATGTTAAATTAAAAAAAAATATAAAAAATACTTAATTCTTAACTCGATTTGCTGTTATTTATTTATCTGTATAAGATCCTATTGTTATATGATCTTGAATTCTATATAGTGTAGGATCTACTGTCGGAAACTAAACTAAACTAAACAAGCACAGTACACAACTTTCGATTACCGAAGGTAAAAAAAGAATAAAATAAAAATTTTTTTTAACAAAATATTTTTTTTTAATTAAAATTTAAAATTCTAATATTTTTTTTTTTTTTATATTCAAAGCCTTGCTGGCGGGGCAGTTGGGGGGACTGCAGGGGCAGCATTGGGCTGTAAAACAGTTGCCGTTGCCCTCTGGTTTCTTTTATTTTTTATAATTATAATTTTTTTATAGTAATTATAAACATTTTCGTTTATTGTTGTTATATTGTTTCTTGAAACTGAAAAAATGAAAAAAAAAAAAATTATTATATGATCATAATAGTAGATATATATTCTATTGCTCATATGGAGCAAGAGTGTCATAACTCAAAATTTCTACTTTATTTCTGGAAATCAAAAAAAAAAAAAAAATAAATAAATAAATAAATAAATGGATAAATAAATAAAACACCCAGGAACACATTTAGATAATAAAAATTCAAATTAAAAATGGAAGCTATACAAATTAATTATTTAATATATAATATCATTGGTACACCTTCCACAAAACTTCTTTTTAATTGAAATGTTAAGGTTTTGAAGTAAGTAAAGAAAGTTTAAAAAAAATGGCAATTCAAAAAAATTAGATATTGTGTTGCGAGTATGAAAACATTAGATAAGTCCTTCAGCTAGATAAAAGAGGTTTTTTTTTTGTTATCCTTACTGTTCCAATAACTCAATAGAAACGATTTTTGAATCATGACAATATTGCAGTAATGAGCAAAATATATTATTATATTACTGTATATATACTAGGGTGGCGCAAAAACAATTTTTTTCATTTTTTTAAGATTTTCTAAGTTTTTTCCTTTTAATTAGAAAGATAATTGACAAAAATACACCATGAGAAGAATAAAAAAATAACACGTGCCGCGCGCAGAGCGAGAAACTGTGTCTGAACTACTGCGCCTCGCGAGTCGCGCGCCACTCGATTGTGTCTCCAATTTGCGCCATCATTCAATCCATTGACTTGTATTGTTTACAAAAATCCGTGCAGCGTCGCGCCGCGTGGCGCGCGCTATACGCGTATTAATTTGCGGCTAGCCTAAATGAGATGTAGATTATGGAGCGTCGCGAATTAAAACCAGTTCGCCTATGTTCAGATTTGGAACAGATTTTGTCCATTTATAAATCTTTCTTGTAGAGTGTGTAGATAAGTGTGAATCTATCGTGTCCAAAAGCTTCACGTCCACGATGTGATATAAGGCCAAAAGGACCGGCACTTTTCTTTAATTAATAATACCGTATTTGTTTTAGGAAATCATAAAGGAATTCCATCGTGTAATTCCTGGTTTGCTAATAAGGTTGGTGTTTTGGTTAAAAATTGGCAAAACATGCATTGTGCATGGAATTTCTTCAAAAAAAAAGCCATAATATGCACATATGCTTGGAACAAATAGAGCATAATGACAGGCAGACAGACGGATACTCCGCCATTATCTATATATGTATATCCCCTTTAGATTTTTTTTAGATATATAAGGAGTTAGTTCTGGTACACTGTATATGCTGCTTAAATGTGCTAAATGTTTTTATTCATAGGCGAAGATGAACTACCAATGGATGCTGCTTCCCTCTGGTGGCCATCCTCTTAAACTACTTCAATCAATATTCCTATGTTATATTTGTTCCACTTTATTTTTTAAATGAGAATTCTGAAAGAAAGAGGTGTGAATTTCCACTTTTTTACACGGAACTAAAAAATTGTATCAAATAATATTTTAAGGAATTTGTAGATGCTGTTTCTTTTTTAATGAATTTTTATAAATAAGACTATTAATTTCAACAATAAAATCGTACAGAAATGTGCTTTAGCAATTATAAATATTGTTTTGTATATAAAATGAAAATGAACTAGCCTTTGGATGCCAAATGCCGAAAGAAGACAAAATTTATGCGTTCATCAAGCCTGTAATTTAAATTCAGGCTCAAAGTTGTCATTGGTCTTGTTGCACAAAAGTCGGTGCACATTTCTATTTTTTTTCCTATATTTATTCTATAAGAGATTTTCATGTTGGCTTAAACACTCGCCTGTAAAAAAAAAAATATAGACAAAACAAGACTAAAGACAACTTTGTGCCTGAATTAAATTATAAGCCTACATGGACTGAAGATGAACTAATAAATTTTGTCCGAAACGTCTCCTTTCGGCATTTGGCTGGTTCCAAATGCTTTATTTCTTTACTGCTCCTCTACTTGCTCTTTCCTAACTTGTAACATCCACAGCACCTTCTCTTCGGCCTGTGATGAAAAAAGTGTTTGGAATCTAAAGGGTGTATGTATGAAAAATAGTGAAAAAATTCCATCACGTACAGTTTTTGTACAAATCATAATATTGTTATAGTACGATTTTCCGTTTAGGAGTAAATACTTCCATCAATGTTTTCTAAAATCAAATTGATATTTTACATGTTATGTATTATTTCTCATCTTTTACTTCATTTTAATTGTTTTGGAGGTGTTTGGTAGAAAAGCATATGTTATGAAGCCTGCACGAGCATGTGAAAAAGAGGATTTTTGAAACTTCCCTTCCAGGGTTAAGCTCGGTCGTTGCGAAAAGGGAATTCACCCTGACGCGCACTATCATTCGTCTAATTTCTTTATTTGAGAAACTTACGAACTATATTGCAGGTGTGAAGTTGTATCGCTTTTTGATCTACCCCTAACTATTAAATTATAAGCTTGGATGATATGGCAAGCTCTCCAATGGTCTCGGCTAGTTTCTTTGAGACATCGCCTTTTGCAGATATTACTATGGGATGGATCCAGATATCTTTCAATTGAATTGCGAGTTCCTTGTATTTGTTTATTATTTCAGATTCGGTCTTCTTAATATTATGGGTTAGAGAAACGGCAATACCAATTATCGCTAGTGCCGGCATCTTCAACCACCGATGCTGGGTTAATTGATAATATGGTGGTGTAGTTTTAGGGTCTAGCAGACCATGTTAGTTGTGGGTTTTTTGGATTTTGTTGGAGTTGTTGGTTATGTCGATACCGATATAGGCGCCTAGATACTCCGTTAAAGAGAGAGTCAAGTTCCCCCAATGATTATTATTAGCTTCTCTTTCACTTAGATCTTATCTTATGATCTGGTTGTTGGTAGAAGAACATGCGGGTAATTATCAAGTGTGTTTTCTTTATAGATGTATGGTTTATGGGGTGTTTAGGAATTTCCATGTGATTGAAAATGATTACTGATTTCTGTAGATGTACAAGTATGTAGTTGTTTGGGTGTAGTTGAAGACTATTAAAATAATTGTGTAGGGTGAGTGGTATTACTCCTGTAGATGATTGGTATTATTTAAATGTTTGGGTGTAGTTGAAGACTATTAAAATAATTGTGTAGGGTGAGTGGTATTACTCCTGTAGATGATTGGTATTATTTAAACTTTGTTTTGATGCCACCATGTCTTTGATTTCCTCAGCCGATTGGATTTATTTTTGTATTTCTTCTCCCGTTTTCTTTTGAATGTTTCCTGTATTTGGTACCGATATTTCTATTGTTTTCAACTTTGTTTGGTATGTTTCTTTGATGCTGTCGATAATCTAGTTTGTGTGATGTCTGGTTTATTGAATAATAATATAATAATAAAACGTCTTTATTATTAATTTTTCTTATAAAATACATAAAAAGCCCGAATAATCGTATCTTCTCGGCACGGCAATGACGTTTCGAAGAGCTGGCAGAAGCAAGTGTGAATGCTGGCTTCTCCAACGTTTCGGTGATGTGACCGAGGAGAGTGTCGAAGTTGTCTCCTCTGAGGCACAATGATAATATGATCTTGACTCCTCTGAGTCGAGATAACAAGTGATGTTCATAGTCGAGATCGCGAGTAGGGGTAGGGATAATCGATTATCGATTATGAAAAATAATTATTGTGAGGGATTAGAAAATATCTATATTTCCATTCATTTTTACACGTTTTTATTAAATTGCCTTTTCCATTTAAATAACTTTTATATTCTTTCTTTAATGCTGTCGCTAATGCATAATCAAGTTTTTGATGTCTGGCTCATTGTTTGGTGTGGTTTTATCGGTAGTGATGCTTATTATTTTTATTATTAATTTTCCAAAAATCATTCATTCATCCAAATCCGTTAATTACCTCCTTGCTTTATTTTGAATTCCCTCAAAACGTGTATTTCCATCGAATTTTTGACATGAATACAATATTTTCTATCTATATGTTAACACAATGAAAAAGCAAAAAAAAAAAAATGCAGGCTTCAATTTTATTAAAGGAAGAGAATCCTTCTACATTCACCCCTCCCCCATTTATTTATCACAACGATAAGATTGGCTTAGTTTGGTTTCGTTTTCCCTAATGGCGTCGTCATACAAACACACGCACTCACAAAAGGGATCTTTTGAGGGAACCGATAAGACACACGGAGTGAGTGGGGGGAGGAAAAAAGAGAAGTAAACCCTTATACGTAGTACGTTAATGAGCCAAGTGCTTGAGGCCATACAGAGGGGAATGAATCTACCTACCTACTCGTTCGTTCGTTCGTTTGCAATGTAACCGCAATCACAACTCTAATTATTTTTTAATTTCGATTTGTAGATTCATCAACAAACCATCCAAGAGGAAATAAAAAATTCTAAAAAAAGGAGGAAGTTATTTAAAAAAAAAAAAAAAAACTTCATAAAATCCCTCATCTTATTTATTTGTTATATTTAAACAATAAATAAATACAAATATGTTCTCTTAAATTAAAATAATTTCGTTTGTTTTTCTTTAAAAAAAAAAAAAAAAGATTTAGAATTAAATCTCTTTGTTACAATGTGAAAAATAAATTCTACAGTCAAATACCCTAACTTGGGACAAAAAATTCTATTGATAATTTTGGTGTGATCGACAGAATATCGCTTTCTTTTTTCCCAATTTAGACTTGAATCTCTTTGTTACATTGTGAAAAATAAATTCTACAGTCAAATATCCTAACTTGGGACAAAAAAAAATTATAATTTTGGTGTGACCGACAGCACATCGCTTTCTTTAGAAAATTCTCTATATTGGCAGCTGTTTCATTCAATTGTCTGAAACAAATAATTTAAAAGTTTTTTTTTTTTTTTAAACATTCACACTTTTTTTCATTCACACTCACACACATTCACACTGTCTTCTCGGCAGCTCAGGCCATATAAGACATTTACGATAACCGTTATTTATGAATTTATATATATTAGGGTCCAGGCATTTTATTTAAGCCATCTGGTATCCAGATGGCTTAAATAAAATCATCGGACTGCCTGGGGTCCGAACCCGCGACGTTTGGTATATGAGGTTAGCACGCTAACCTCTACACCACGCCCCGTGGGCATAATTTAAAGTTAATAAATTATAAATAAAAATTATATTGTTATTCAGTTCAAATGTCCATTTAAGATTTTTGAGTTTTATAAATGATAGCTTGACATTAATAATTTTAACTCGAAAAAAATTGGCTTTTAAACTCTTCAATTATAAAATTGTGAATAATTCAGATTTGTTTAAAAAAAAAAGTGGTGGTTTTCAAATCAAGAATATATTTCAATCGTTTAAGTTAGAAGTAGTAGAATGACTTTTTTTGGATAGTTCCATCTTCATGACAAAGTGACATAGGAACGATTGTAATGGGGGTATGATACTACCTACGATCGAGACTAAAAATGTTTGACAAGTTTGACTTCCTCAGTTCTTAAACGCAGCCACCATTTATTGGTTATTAATTAAGTTCGATGATATTAGAATTATTTTTCTGGTGTTCTTACACTTACCGTAATTTATTTATTGAAATTCTAACGCAATTTTTGAAAAAGTTCTCGGATATGCTGCTTATACAGTTCCTGAAATAAAAACAAATATTGTAAATTAACAATTTCAAACAACTGCAAGAGGGACAATAAAAAAAGAATACAAACATATAAAAAAAAAAAAAAAATATTGGAATCAAGTGCATTGCGAGTAGATCCCGGCTTAATTGGAATCAAGTGCCTTGCGAGTAGATCCCGGCTTAATTACACCATCTTGATTTCTTTTATTTTTCGCTGCCCCTCCTTTCAAGTTGCTAGCTAGTAAAACGTCTAGAAGAAATAATGAAACCGCTTGTTGTAAAGGTGGTTTTATTTTTGGCCAATAGCCATTGTTCTTCGGTGACCTTTACCCTTGAGCCCGGTAAAATTTCTACCTATATAAATAAAAAAATCCATTTTTATAATTAACCTAACTTTACAAAAAATTTGTGATTTAAATTCTAAAATAGTGGGAGAGATATTCAGTTTTGTCGCCGACAAATTATGGTAGTCGAGGTGATACGTACCATTTTTTTCATGTCTTTTCTGAATTTTCTTATTGTTTAATGGAAAAGAGGATACAGCCAAATAATAGAGCCTCTATTCAGTAACGAACACTCTTTATTAGGTTCGTTACTGAATAGAGGCTCTATTATTTGGCTTATCCCTTTTCCATTAAACATATCAGCTACAGCCACGTTCTATTATTCAATTTTCTTATTGTTTCAATAATTCTTTTTGTATTTTTTCGTTTTCTATCTGGGGGAAATAACTCTCCTTTTAACATCGATTTTCCCTTCTCCGATTTATTGAAAATTCCACTATCTCCTTTTCCGTAAGAACCAATGTCTACGGCAACAAATTTGAAATGCTCATCAACCATTGCAAGCAGAACTATTGAAAAGTATCCTTTATAATTGTAAAAAAGTGATCCACTTTTCTGAGGACACATAATTCGAATGTGCTTGCCATCGATCGCAGCAAAACAATTTGGAAAATCCCATTTTTCTAAAAAGGATTGGGAATTTAGTTTATATGATTTTTTTCTTAGTAATTGCTTTTTCTTTGTTCTTATTCGATATGCTTACTATTAATATATACTAATTGTTACTTTCTCTTATCCTATATATGAAATATAGATAAATTATTATTTAAATGCCCTTTTATTTTTATTTTATGTCTTTAATTGTTTCCTAGAAAACTATCCCACTTGCAAACATTGCCGTCTCTCTCTTTCTACTCGTTTTAAATTCACTTTCCGCCTTATCCTTCTATAGGGCCAATGTTAATTTCCTATAGGGATTTGTATGTTAATTTCGATCGGGTTACAAATGATGCTGGAAGATGGTGGGTTGAACTGTATTATTTAGCTTACATAAGACCGTCTTACTCCTGGGAAAACGGAATGAAGCACGTTTCCGGTTTCCTGTCCTCTGCCCACTGTTGCCATCTAGCGGAGAATTCGCGATCCATTTCTGATGCGAACATCTTCCCGGCCTAAAAAAGATCAGAGACAGGGATAGGACAAATTGAGGAAAATAATGAACACAATGGTTCACTGAAAGAGGAAATTAGGATATACATCCTCAGTGAAGAACTTTGTGGAGTAGATAGGAGACATCCCCGAGTGGAGGGAGGAGCAGTGAGATCTCCTTCTCCGGTCATAAGTAAAAGGTTAAAAGTTTAAAATGTTTTAAAAAATTATTCAGTGGATGTGTTATCTTATTTGATGATAGGGAAGGAAAAGTAAAGTGTGGAGAAAATAATTTAAAAGGACACCGCTTGCATATATTAGAAGTCAAATTTGTTTCACTTGGCCGAGTTTTAATGAAAAGATATTATAAGTTGCCATCTCGAGAGTTTATTCATCGATATATCTGTTGCCTTGAGTAAATTTAGTAATGACATAACAAGTATTTGTAACCGGTGGACTATGTTTCGCGCTTCTGAGATAAAAAATCTTCTTCGGAGACGAGCAAGAATATATTTAATTATAGTGAAAATTCTTGAAATGAAGATGTTTACGATAGAAGGATGTGTGAGGATTGTGATATGTGAAATTATCGGATGTTCAAGGATCTCGTCGAAATGTATTTCTATCGGCATCCAACGTAGTATGGTAGTAACCATCCTCATGGTATATGGCATGTACCCTACTCCTTTCGAAGAATGCATCACTGAGAGGAAATCTTCTTTACGTCCCTTTCACAGGACGGGATGTCACAGCAACTCCTTCTCCTCGTAGAGTTGCCATCTACCAACACCCCCGTGAAATTACTTTATTTCCTGTTTCTAACTCCTCTTCTTCCTGCGTTCATTTCTAGATAAAGAACTTATCCCTATTTCTTGTTCCACCCGACTCTTTTTCTTCTATGCTAGTGAGGATGTCCTATTCCGAGGAGGGACTCTCTCAGTCAAGATTGATGCATCACTGAGAGGGAACCTTCTTTACGTCCCTTCCATAGTCCATGACGAAAATCGATAGAAAAAAAAAATATTTTTAATTGATGTTGTGTATGCATGACAATTTCCTTCCTCTCTTCGACTTCGGACGCAGGGAGGATATTTTCGATACTCGATAGCCACGAAAATATTCCAAAGTGATGGTGTTGATGTTTCTGAATAATTTTATTTGTATAAAGATATGTAGCAATTTCTCAGAATGAATGTATACTAATAAAAGTAGAGTTATTTGTTGATCATATGTGCCGTAAAAATCCAAAAATATTAACTTCTCCTTTACTTCGGATTTGATTAAGCATTGAATCCAGTACAATATAAGTTTCTGTTCTTCCGACTACGGCACTGCAATGAACAATAATAGGGCCATCAGCAGGATTTGTTGAAGATGATTTTTTAACAAAGCCCAAAACTGGAAGTGGATGATCTGGTGAACTATGATCTGGCCAATTAGTGTAATGAATGACATTGATAAACAATTCTTTTTATTACAGAGCTTTTCTTTTTTTGTTTTAATTCTTAAATGTCTAATTTGTAGAATTCTAACTGTATAAGTAGTCATAATATCTTCTTTAACAAGTTTAACTTGAATAACGCCATATGTTTCAGTCCCTTCTTTTGGCCAATACATATCACATTTTCTCCGCCCGCGTTCCACAAGATTTGTTATCATTACAATGATAACAACCCTTTGCTCCAAACCATTCTCCAAAATGAGTCGAATGTAGAAGGTAGAGGTTGTTATCATCCTCCTTTAGAACTTTTTAGGCATTAAAGTATTTTTTTTTTCCAATTCTTATGAAATTTTGTATTTACACTTGCGTGTACCAATGGACGGTGGACGACCAATGGAAGGCAGTTTTATTCACTGATGAGTGCAGAGTGTGCATTTATGGTAGTGGCAGGAGAAGACTGAGTGTACAGGCGTCCAGGTGAATAAAACTGCCTTCCATTGGTCGATACTCCAATTGAGATCCAATCCAATTGCTCTCGAGCAAATTGAAGTCGAGCTTTACAGTGGGCTGTGGTTAATTTCTCGGGCCAGAGGCAGGTCTTTTCTAAGTGAGGTTGGCTTCCTTCAAGTGTCTTCTCACTGTCCACTGACTGACAGCCACACCTCGAACTTCTCTCAGCTGCTGCAGAATACTTACTACGCAGTGAGGTGGCGATTTCGGAGAGACGTCGTGACGATAAAACGGTCATCCCTCTCAGATGTGGACCGGTGACAGCGGGTATTTGGTCTCCCAAGTAAAGCCACCAGTTTACTGAAACCTCCTGTAGGTCCTTGAGACAGCAGACTGACATAAGTTCAACAGATGAGCGACTTCTCTTTGGCAATGA
>JAKCPI010025085.1:0-14459 GCA_023213315.1 Euborellia annulipes
CTTACCTATATGTTACGGGTGTTAGTTCATGTAAAAAATTCGATGTCCGTACGAGCATCGATTCTCGCACTTGCATCGATGATATATTATCCCCCCCCCCCCCCCCCCCCCCCCCCCCCCCCCCCCCCCCCCCCCCCCCCCCTATACTAGAAGCTTTATGAAATTTTTTTAAAAGATTCTTTGAAACAATATCGAGAGACCTAATTTTGATATTTTGAAAAAGGCCTTTAGTTTTTTTTAAATCGGACTAAAAAATTGACCCATAATTTCCTTCAAATTTCAAACTTAATTTATTTAAAAACTAAAAGCCTTTTCAAAATATCACAAAGAGTGCCCTCGGTATTGTTTCACAGAATCTTTTAAAAAATATTTCTGTGCTCCTAGCATAATCACCCAATTAAAATTTTATATTTAAATTAAAACAATAATATATACAAACCCATATATTTTATTAAAATGTTAAAATAGAGGAAAGTTTATTTGATATAAAAACTAGAACTCATTCTTATCTACGAGATAGAATTAAAAATATTTGAAAAATATGAATTTAATTTTTCATATTTTTTTTGGGAGACTCCGCCTTAAGAGAAACTTGTGTGCTGTGTGTTTCCGCCTGATTATTTTTGCAGGGGTTGGAACGAAAAAATCCAAATTTTTTTAATATTAGTATTTTATTTATTTATTTATTTATTCATCACCATAGGTCTCTCTTTCACTCTCACTCTCCTTGATCTTGAAGGAGGCGAATGGTAATGTCGCTTAACCCGACCCTGGTCAAGAATTTAACTAGGTCATATATACGAATCAGAATCTGTAGCTGAGATTAAAATATCAACAGGGGGCGTAGCTCAGATTGGTAGAGCGCTCGCTTAGCATGCGAGAGGTACCGGGATCGATACCCGGCGCCTCCAAAATTATATTTTGTTAAAAAAAAAAAAAAACTTTTATAAAACATAAACATTAATTAAAAGACACTTCGTATAATTTCTGATACCTCCTTTTTTTTTTTATTTTTTGTTCCCTACTAATTTTCAAGGGTGAGTAAAAAAAAAGAATGGGGTCGGTTAAACGATTTAAAATGGCGGGTGTTGGGTGTCGTTGATGCAGACACGTGTTCGGGATTAAATTCTTCTTTGTTCACAAGGGTGTCATTGTCATGGAGCAAAGGGAAAAATCCCCGACCATTGGCTGCCCTTTATCCGAGGGATAAATACCCGTCACTGTGTGTCTGTCCCAGGCATCCATATAGATACGTGACCTTGGTTAATTTCTACGGGTGCTTAGGATAGACAAAAGGCATTAAGGATACTGGGGAATAAATTTCAAGGGTGATGCGTCAACCCTCAGGGTGGTCTTCTATTCAAGAGGGTATATCTGAACAAATTATGTCCTGATTTAAATTTCAGCTTGTTTTTTTTTTTCTTTTTTATAATGTTAATGTTCAATTATTCTAGTAGAATAATCAAAGAAAAATTTCCTCTCTATATAGAAATACTAAGTAAAATCAATATTTTTTACTTGTCAAAGGGATGAAAATTTTAAAGTATTTTAAGAAGCCTGTTGATCAATGTTTCTCAATCTTAAATTCGCAATGCAAAATTGGATTGAGTTGGGTTTTTTGATTGCGGTACCAACTGCGTCACTAACCCAAAGATGCTTCGCGCCTTTACCCTCTAGACTAGGGCTCGTACTTGTTTTTCTAGAAAATTATAAGTGAATAGCTGAATCAATAATTAGTAGAAAAATAAAAGGCCGAACAGCTATGTTTATTTCTTTATTAAAGAACCCACAGCGACGTTTCGATCGACTATGCGACCATCTTCAAGGCTATTGACTGAACTCTAGCCATGAAGATGGTCGCATAGTCGACCGAAACGTCGCTGCGGGTTCTTTAATAAAGAAATAAACATAGCTGTCCTGCCTTTTATTTTTCTAATAGAAAATTATGTTTATAACGCATGGTGGCTGTTATGTAATTAGATTAATAATATAAAGAGAATGCAGCCAATAATAAAAAGCTTCTATTTTGTTAACACTCTATTTCGGAACGTTTCGGCTATGGTCAACAAAGCTCATCATCAGCCCTTCAAGAGTATATAACTTTCTCTTACCCTATATATTAAATATATAGAGAGAGAAAGTATTGCGATTTTTATATTATTAACATACAAAATACTAGGAAATTTTATATTTAAGTTAGGCACCCCCTAGAACGAGAAAATAAGATTTTGATCAAAATCGACCAAAGAGTTTTTTACTGATGTATTTTTTCAGTTTTTTCCATTTTCCCAAAATTCGACTTTCGTACTTCATAAGAAAGATCGGAGAAATGGTTGCCATGATAACAAAATATAAATATTCTCCCACGTTTATACCTTGAATTCAAATGTAGGGTACGCTCTCGGGGCTTGCTTGGTGTAGGGGTTAGCGTGCTAACCTCATATACCAAAAGTCGCGGGTTCGGACCACAGGCCATTTGGATACCAAATGGCTTAAATAAGAATGCCTGGACCCCCAATAGATATATTTAAAGATACAAGTATCGTTTAAAGTCTTAAATGGCCTAAGTTGCCGAAAAGACTGTGTGAATGTGTGTGTGAGTGTGAATGAGAAAAAAGTGTGAGTGTTTAAAAAAAAAATGTACCATTCTGTCGGAAACTAAATATATGTCGACCCAAAAAATGCGTGACAAGCACAAAACACAACTTTCCCTTACCTTCGGTAATCGAAAGTTATGTGTTGTGCGACCAGTCACACCAGATTTTTATTTTTTTTATCATAGATTCGCCATTATGGAAAACGAATTCTTAATTTTCCTGAAATTCGTGATTAATTAGATGAAATTATTCAATCAGCCTTGATTAAAAGAGATACATTTATTTTATTTTTTTTATTACCGAGTTTTTTTTTAAGTTGGATTGATTTTTATTTTAGTCGAAATTCTCCTCTCCGATCTCTTAATTTAATTAGATATATAATATTAAGAGGGAATGTTGAAATTAGAAAATTTATCTGTTCATTTATATTTAAAATACAATATTATTTAAAATTCACATCTATTTTGTCCTATTTACGTGAGTCGCGTTCTAAAATGGGCGCTCTCCACCCCCTCGTAAAAGAATCAATACATTTAATTAAAAACTATTTATATGTGTTGAATGTCGGGTTAATTTATAAAATTTATACCCTAGTGTAAATTTATTAATATTAAACTCAATTGGAATTTCAACAAATTTCCTTTTAAATTTATATATTTTTTTCGATTCTAACTTGCATAGGCCTAGTACGTACAAAAAATCAATAAATTTTTATTTAAATAAATAGAAATATTAGGAAATAGAAATGTTTTATTATTTAAACTGTCCACCGTAGGCTCTAGTTGAATTATAAAGGGGGTTCGCTGGTGTAGCGGGCTAGGGTGTCGGCTTCTACAAAGAAGATCCCTGTTCAAATCCTCCTCGTGGGATTTTTTCATTAAATAAAAATATTTGATGTAAACAAATCCTCAAACGCTCTCGGAGCTTGGTGTAGGGGTGAGCGTGCTAACATCGCATACCAAAAGTCGCGAGTTCGGACCCCAGGCAGTCCGATGATATTATTTAAGTCATTTGGATACCAAATGGCTTAAATAAGAATTATTTTATATTTAGTTAACATGACAATATTTATCCCAACTTTACTAAGAAGTACAAGAGCAAAGTAGTATTCAAAAAATTTCAAGGGCAAAATGAGAATATACATTTTAAAGAGCATCTAAAAAATAATTGTTTTATGAATTTATTATGAATTTCTGAAATATGAAAACAATCTTACACTAGAGATAAAATATATTCAAATAAAAACTGTGAGATAGTAAACATTTTACTTTTCTCAGAAAAAAATACATTTTATAGTTTTTCATTGTGTGATAACGTTCAAAACAGTTTCCAAAATGTAAACCTGGTTTTTGAGTACATTTACTGCAGATATATCTAGTTTCATGTCTCCCACCTTTCACTTTTCGGTTAGAACATACCAAACAGTCCTTTTTCTTTCCCTCATTTTTGACGCAAAATGTGCAATTTGCCGTTTAGTCGCTCGTCTTTTTGTGAGGATGATGGTCTACCTGAAATTTTTGATCCGTGTCGGTAGTTTGCTCTCAGTCCATCTACTAGTTCCCGAACAAACTTCAAATGCGTCATCGGTCGTTTGTTTTGGCCATTTTGTGTTATTTTTTTTGTATAGGAAATATGCTTTCACACTACACAGTTCTAGTCCCCAAAAAAATAATTTTCGCCACCATTTCAATGATTTTCTCATAAAACAATATGAAGCAGAATAGGAGTCGGCTAGATCTACACCTCCCATATATTTATTGTAACAATTACAATTGGTTTTTCTATAATCTGGGTATTTCCTCCACGTACTCTTCAATTTATTAGTTAAGCACCTGAAACGTCCCGTCTGTTTTGTTGTTTGTTGACTTGTTTGTCTTTCCATGCCAACAATAGCAAATTTTTTGATCTGCTGGCAAATGTATTGTTTTGATAAAACTTAGGTTTTTGTATTGAATTAGGAATATTATTATTACTATTATTTTGTATAGTTCCTGTAAAGTGTATATTTAGCTTTAGCAGTTCTTCCGCAAATGGTAGGCTTGTGTAATATCTATCTGTATAAATATGGTAGCTCTTACTGCCAGGATTGCTATCTAATAAGCTTTGGCACAATTGTAGTACAATTCCACGGGAAGATCAGGACGTGGTGAATCTTCCGTAGTCAAGCTTCCATAATAGGGCAAAATTGAATATAGGTCTACATATCCTGCATAGGGATCTGCCAGTACATATATTCTTATACCCCACTTGGTGGGTTTATTTGGATTGTATGTCAGGAAACGTATTTTGCCTTTGTAGGGGGTAATTACTCCCTTTACCCCCCCCCCCCCAAAGCAATTATCGGCTGCATTCTCTTTCTTTTTTTACATACATACATACATACGTTTTTCCAATTTCATTTATATCTATCTAATCTAATCTATCTAATCTAATTATATTAAACGAGCAATGTACGTTTATTTGTTTGTTTGTTTATATATATGCATATCAGTTCTCGAAAACGGCTCTAACGATTTTTTTCAAATTTTAAATATATACTATTTGTGGTGCCAAAATGAAATTGTGCTAGGTCTCATGTTTGGGAAAATTCGGCTACTAGTACTTTACTGGTGTACTTTTTTAGTTTTTTCTAATTTTCTCGAAATTTCCTTTAAAGATTTCTTTCAAATTTTAAATATTTGCTATTTCCGTGATAGAAAACAACATGCGCTAGGTTTCATCTTCAGGAAACATCGAGTACTAGTACTTTACTGGTGTACTTTTTTAGTTTTCCAATTTTCTCGAAATTCCCTTTAAAGATTTCTTTCAAGTTTTAAATAGTTCTTAGTTCCCGTATAAAAAAAAAAAAAAAAAAAAAAAATTGCGCTAGGTCTCTTTTCTTGAAATTCCCTTTAATCTTTTCTTTCAAGTTTTAAATATAGACCAGGCGCTGGAGGTAGTTGAGTATGCAAAATCTGAGGACCGAATTCTGACAATGGATTTGGGCTAAGAATAGCTCCTAGAATAAGGATCCGGATCTTGCCGGGCCAATTTTTGGTCCAATTTTTTTTTTACCCCCACCCCTATTATTTCCATAGGAAATCAATGGAATGCATGCTAAGATGATGTGAAGATTTGCAATTATGGTCAAATTCGAGTACTTAAAACCTCAAACAATGAAAAAACTGTCTTGTCAGCAACTGAGGGGATCCTCTATAGTCCCCTGAGAAGTACTATCTTGCCACCAGTTGTGGTGGTCCCCTCTAACCCCTTCACCTCTTTTCTCTCTCTCTGTTATAAATTTAAATATACGGCTTTAACACCATGCCAAATTGTGGGGACCGGCAATTATGTTCATAATCCACTACCTGGTATCCCAATCAATGAAAAATACTATCTTGCCGCCAACTGCGGTGGTCCCCTTTAACCCCTTCACCTCTTTTATCTCTCTCTGTTATAAATTTAAATATACGGCCTTAACATCATGCCAAATTGTGGGGACCGGCAAGTATGCTCATAATCCACTACCTGGTGCTCCAATCAATGAAAAATACTATCTTGCCACCAGTTGTGGTGGTCCCCTCTAACCTCTTCACCTCTTTTATCTCCCTTTATTATAAATACACCAGGTAGTAGATTATGAGCATAATTGCTGGTCCCCACAATTTGGCATGGTTTTAAGGCAGTACATTTAAATTTATAATAAAGGGAGATGAAAGAGGTGAAGGGGTTAAAGGGGACCACCGCAGTTGGCGGCAAGATAGTATTTTTCATTGATTGGGATACCAGCTAGTAGATTATGAACATAATTGCCGGTCCCCACAATTTGGCATGGTGTTAAAGCCGTATATTTAAATTTATAACAGAGAGAGAGGCCAATTAGTAGAAAAATACCTATTATTTAAATTATATTATTAAAATACTAATTGCTGATTATTATTAATTAATTTTATTGAAAATAATAATTTTTAATTGTCTCCAGGCTGACGCATTTCCTGGGCAACTCTCTTACGTACATCTCATGATTAAAGTTTTCTTGTGAGGCACTGTCTCCTTCCTCTAAGTATCCACCCAGTAATGTTTCTATTCCTCAAAACTCTCCCTGGACTGTTATTTCTTATTTTGGTGTTTTTATTGATGTTTCCATTGAGGAGCAAGTTGTCTCGTTATAATTTCTTTCAAATTTTAAATATTTTCTGATGTACTTTTTTTAGTTTTTTACAATTTTATAAAAAAAAAGACCGAGCTCCGGCTCGGTCACCCCGGAACTATATATAGATAGGAGGACAGCACAAATATCAAAGAAGGGATTGTCTGACCTCCCGTTTTTAGTTTTTTTTTTCTAAATAATAATTTAATAGAAATTTTAACCTTTTGTTTTTATTTTGTATCAAAAATTTCAAAGCAAAAAAAAATCCGAATCAATTTAAAATCTCATTTGCTTTGTTGTTGTTAGCGCGGATAAATTAAAAAAAAAAAATGTATTTTTTGTCTGATTGAACTTTCAATATTGGAATGTGAGTGCATAGGGCATAATTCGAGGACATGTAGCACCCGCAGTTGACATCCCCCTTAAACATCTACATACATAGATGGAATCCACCCTCGGTTGCAATCTGCCGATGACATTTCCCGGGTTTTGAGGAGGTGGGGGTTCTACGTACGCCGTACGCCCCTGCCAGAAAACAGACTCCCATTCCAAGAGCTGATGGATGCATATTCGCCTCCCTTCAGTAGGAACAGGTGGACTTTAGATTTGTGTGCTGTAATAACCATTTTAGGGAGAAAAAAAATAGCAGACTAATAGTTGAAATATTCATAAACTTTGTTTTCTTTCTCTCTCTCTTTTATTGTTATGGCTATAGCTTTTTATTTTTAAATAAAAGGTCAAACATGAATTCAAATAACCTTTTTTTTTTTTTTTGAAATTTACTTCTAGTATAGAAACAATACTATTCTGACATTTCTGAAATTAAAAAAATATCTTTTGTTTGTTTTTGAATAAATGTTTTACTTTTTTTTTTTAGGATACGGATAAAGTTGAGTCGTTATTGGAGTTATGAAAGCCAGACTTTGAGGATATTTTAGCCTAATTTTATCAAATTGTCTCTGTTCAATCTTCTTTTTAACAAAACAATCAATGAAACTGATTGTGAGTGCAGTAGTTTGAAGGCATTTGTTTTAGGCAATGATTATCGATCTCTCAAAATAAATAAATAAAAATTTGGTGTGGCTGGCCGCACAGCACACAACTTTCTCTTAGCCTGGTGTGGATAGTAGGTAGCGTGCCTACCTCCTATGCCAAACGTCGTGGGTTCGGACCCAGGCAGTCCGATGATTTTATTTAAGCCATTTGGATACCATATGGCTTAAATAGAAATGCCTGAACCCCAAATTGATTTATTTATTACAACGGTTATCGTCAAAGTCTTATATGGCCTAAGTTGCCGAAAAGACTGTGTGAATGTGTGTGTGAGTGTGAGTGCGAATGAGAAAAAAGTGTGAATGTTTTTGAAATAAAAAAAAAAAAACTTTCTCTTACTGAAGGTAAGCTTGTCACACCAGATTTTTTGTGTCGATATATATTTAGTTCCAATAGTACGGTGCATTTGAATTGGTACTGGACCTCAAAATCATGGGCGTAACTAGGGAAATTGGCTGGGGGGGGCATGGGCTCAGCCATCCTTGCTGGGGGGGGAGCCGGAAGGCCTTAAAGGCTTTCAATTTTTCTTGGAGCGGGGAGCCTTCTGGGGGAGGCCCACCCCGGGACCCCTCTAGTTACGCCCATTCCCAAAACGTGTATATCCATCAAAAGGTCTGTTTGATTATAGCTCCCTGGGCGCCAGGCGCATGCGCAGTGAAGATGTCATGCGCAGTAAAGAAAAGCAATACGCTTTACCTTAATGCGCATGCGCTGGACGCCCTCGGGCGCCCAGGGAGCTATAATCAAACAGACCTAAAATCGCGACATTGAATTTTTTATATGAATCCAATATTTTCTCACTATATATATTTTAACATATAGGCTATATATAGGTAAGAAAAAGTAAAAAAAAACTAATGGTATCAGATTAAAGTAAAAAGAAAAATTAAATAATTAATCGAAAAATTTTTGGGTTGCTCATTTAAAGCAACGCGACTCACATTACGTGAATTTACATAATTTTCCTATTTTAAAAGATAATATTGAATAATAACTGGAAAAAAAAATAATCCTCTGATTAAAATTCAGGCATCAATGGCTCCGATAGTAACTTACAAAAGCATTTGTTTTGTGATATTTTATCAAATATAACAACAATAGAAAATTAAATAATTAAAAGTAAGATTAAATAGAGAACAAAAGTAAATTGGTGAAAGTATAAAATAATAAAAAATTTCCTTTTATCTTTATTTTCGTTAAATCATTTTTGTTTTGTTTGAGTTGCTTGCAAGTATAGAGAGAGATACACATTTCTAAAATAAAGTAAAAAAAAAAAAATGAATATTTGTCAAGAATTTGAATTAAAATTGTTTCAGATATGGTTCAACTCATTTTTTTAATTAATAGCAAATAGTAATTGTGGGTTATTTCGGAAAAAAAAGAATAATGAGAGAGAACGACAAAAAAAAAAGAGTGGAATCATTTGTTGTGATCGGTAAAATGGGAAATATCCATTGGTGCAGTGAGTGCATATGTTGCCTATTAACCGGAGGCGGTGTTTGACACCTCCCCCCTTCGCCATGGTTGACACGTGTCGCAATGACATACAAACAAATTGGGCAATCATTCGAAATGCCAAAGGAAAAATCCCAGTGAATAATGGATTATTCGGTTGACTTCGAAAAGGGAATATCCATCCAGCATCCCAACTCCTCTTTCTCTTCGTTCTAGATAAGCCAAAGAGAGAGAAAATTACGAATGTTTAAAATTCATTCATAACTCCTCCTCCTGCTCTCGGGAATATCTAGTGAACTAATCCTTATTCTGGTTTCACCCGGTTGTTCTTATCCAGCCTCTTCTATTCTAGGGAGGATGTCCTAGATGGAGGAGGTTCTCCTACATGTAGCCTACTCCTTTCGAAGAATGCATCACTGAGAGGGAACCTTCTTTACGTCCCTTCCACAGGACGGGATGCCACAGCAACTCTCTCCTCGTAGAGTTGCCTGGGGGCTATTGTGCTGGGATCCTATATTGCAATCCAGTGAATTAATGTTAATATACCGATAAAATAAATTATTCTCTCAAATATTATTCTCTAATAAAAATGTTCTTCTTGCAGAAACGGAAAACAAATTTTACCCGTTGTTTTCAAACTAGAATATTTTCATTTTTATAGCGTAGAAAAATAGTTTACACAAAGTTTGCAATTCATTCAATATCAAGCTAAGGTCAAAAGTTGTACCTTAAATAAAAAATTCTAATGTTTTATTCATATTCAATAGTTTGTTCTACTAAAAAATAAGAGCCATTTCAATAAAAAAAAAATGTTTATTTATTGAGTAACAAAAAAATAAAAATGCGAGTGTAACAAAAATATAAATTCTATTGGCATATCACTTTTCATATTAGCTGAGAGATTCTGGACCCCTTGTTACAGATTGACATACGCCATAACCATAGCTACTGTCGATTATTCAACACTTTTGTTCCTCTCCTGTATTTAACAGAACTTGGTGTTGCTTAAGCACAACGATTTGCTTATAAAATTTATTTTATTTTATAAAAAGACATTCATCACTTCACCACTCTATCCTATGAAATAAATTACTTTAAAAAATTTTGTTGAACTGTTTTTGTGGATACCTTGGATCTCCAGCTACTGGACACCAAAATGTTTTCTATTGTTCAAAATCAATTTTCGCATTTAAACATGATTATAGATGATATTTTTCTTCATCTGGGAAGTGGATTTCATATTTTAATAATATGCAGGGTCGTAAATGATATGAGGAAGATGGATTATGGAAGTTTGATTCTCCGTCCAGATTGAAATATGAAATCCATTTCACAGGTGTAGAAAAATGTCATGTTCAAAGGCCAAAATTGATATACAGTATTTAGAAAAAAAAAAGAAAATATTTTGATGTCTAACCGGAAGCCATTGTTACAAATTATTACTTTATATAAAATTGTAAACTTCAAAGTCAAAAAAGGACTCAGCAGCCGGTTGCCTTAAAATTGTTTAAAAAGACTGAAGAAAATGTTCTTAACGTGAATAAAATTTTGGATTATAAAATTGTAGAGATCATCGATTTTAGTGAATCCTCTGAGACGAGACCTACGAAAAGACAAAAATTATTATCAAGGAGTGAAAAACCTCGCATATTTTCGCAATATTCAACAAAATAATCAAATTTTTATTAAAAATAACTAATAAATTAAATTTAAAAATTAAAAAATCTTGTAGAGTTAAATTTTAATTAAGAGTTGACCTATTTTAAAACATTTTCTTGATCTTAGTTTAACGATGCAATCCTTGGGAAGTGCTTTAAGCTATTAAGAAAATAAGAGAGAAAGAGCCTTAATGCAAAGTCTCTCGTCTTGATTTAACAAATAAACAACATAAGAAGATCCACTCTATATATGCATAGTAAGTTTATAAAATAATAATAATTCTAGAAAGATAACAACGACGATTATTAAATTGAGGACATTTAAAGAAAATATTGGCTGTTTTTTAAGAAGTTTTTATTTTTTATTCTGTACCAGTGGAAGCCCGAAGGCGGGCTTTACCACTGGCTGGGGGCTCGCCCCCTGGTCCCCCTTCGGCAGAAGATTTCAATGGCAAAATGAGAATATAGATTTTAAAGAGCATCTAAAAAATAATTGATTTTTGAATTTTAATCAAAATCGTTGGAGCGAATTGTGAGAGAATCGAAAAAAACTAAAAGGTACATCAGTAAAGTACAAGTACTCTGATCAATTTTGTTATAAAGCTTATTTTCGCGCTCCACCCGTACGGAAAAAATATAAGCCTTGAATTTTACTATATCAGCGGAAACTAAATATATTTCCACACAAAAAAGAGATAAGCATAGAACACAACTTTCTCTTACCGAGGGGTAAGAGAAAGTTGTGTGCTGTGCGACAGTCACACCCGATTTTTATTATTAGTGAGTATACTAATGATATGACACTTAATATTTTTATTGTTTGGAATGGATTTAGTTTTTAGTCCCAAAACCTCTCCAAGTAGTAATTAATTATTAGGAACAAGATTATTTCGTCGGGTGTATTAGCTGATGTCGGATTTTCAGTTATTGATTGTCCCTTAATCCTAATGAGTCTATTTTTTTGGAGCTATTTTGAATATATAATAAAGGACCTTGTATGTTTCTTGCGAATTTCAAAGACGACGGCGTCGTCGTCTACGTCGTAATCCATCAATATAAAGCTCAGTGTCGTCTTAAGGAAGACAGAGAGGGAGATGAGGGGGATGGGGACGGGGGCTTTATTTTTGTAGAAGAACTGAAAGGAACGAAAAAAGATCTCCGTTGGAAGCTCCAAGAACTTTCTCTGATCTCATTTATTTACAAATATATTAATAATTAATTTGAAATAAGAAGAAATCTTCAAAAGCAACGAATAAATAAATAGAATTCAATTTTAGAAACATTTTCATTCAATTATTTTATATTGACCCGATTTAAAATAGCGTGCAGAAATTTAAATGATCTGACTAAAATATATATTTCAAAAATGTCTGTGTGTCTGTGAACAAAATATCTCAAGAACGGAAAGAGCTAGGAGGTTGAAATTTTATATTTAAGTTAGGCACCCCCATGGGACGTGACACGAAGCTTTTGAAGAAAATCGACGAAAGAGTACTAGTACTTCATTGATGTACTTTTTCAGGTTTTTTTTTATTTTCTCTCAATTGGCTTCAACAATTTTTTTTTTAATTCAAAAATCAATTATTTTTTAGATTCTCTTTAAAATGTATATTCTCATTTTGTCATTAAAATCTTCTGAAGACCACTTTACTCTTGTACTCTATAGAAAAGATAGGAGAAATGGTTGCCATGGTAACAAAATATAAATATTTTCCCATACTTATAAATTTAAGATGCCCTCGGGGCTTGGCGTAGAGGTTAGCGTGCTAAACTCGTATACCAAACGTCGCGGGTTCGGACCCCCAGGCAGTCCGATGATTTATTTAAGCCATTTGGATACCAAATGGCTTAAATAAGAATGCCTGGACCCCAAATAATAATATATATTCATAACGGTTATCGTCAAAAGTCTTAAATGGCCTAAGTTGCCGAAAAGACTGTGTGAATGTGTGTGTGAGTGTGAGTGTGAATGAGAAAAAGGTGAACGTTTTTTGTAAAAAAAAAAAATTTAAGATAACATAAAAAAAAATAGATATTTTTAATAATTTATGAAATTAATTAAATACAATTACGTAAATTCTTGAAATTTTTCTAAATTGAATGAATTATTTCGTCAGGTATTTGATGGTGGGAAGCCGGCGTAGAAAAAGATGGAAGAAGTGAGAGACAATTTAATTTCTTTCGCTAATTTGGCGAAATAAAATGTGATTGTCACCACTCCGTCTGTCCTTTAGGGCCGCTTTCTTTGCCTCATCAGCCATTTTGCGCCCTTTTTTAGGTTGAAACACGCGAGATTTAATATAGAACAAACCGGGTGTGCCAGAGAAAATGCATTCTTTTTTTTTTCTTCTTTTCTCTCTTTTATGAATTAAATTCAAAAAAGACTTGCGTTGTCAGCTTTATGGGAAAATGATATCCGTGAACGTAACTGGTAGAGGAGGAAAATAAATGATATATTTTTAAAAAATCATTAAGTGAAAATATTAAAGAATGAAAATTTATCGAATTTTTTAAATGTGTTTTTAAAAGATTTATTTTATTAAGTTTGGCAAAAAAAATATTCCCCAAAACATCTTAGTCAAGTGCATATAATACGAAAAATAGGGGGTTTTAATAATAAAATATTCCAGAGTTAATGAAATTTCATTATAGATTAGTTGAGGGCACTTTAGTTTTCGACCTCGAGGCACCCTGTGCTTACTTGGGGAACAGCGGGGAGAGGGTCACAAACCTCAAAAATTTTAAACTTTTTCCAGTTCTTCGCTTATATTTCGTAAAACTAAGTCATATTTTTTCCACCTCCTAAGCAAAAGTAGCGGCCGTATCTCAGTTAATATTGGGTCTACAAATTCTTTTTTTATGTATATAAATTTTTGCAAATTTAATGCTTTACAACTTTGTATTGTGCTATGGTGCACAAAATATGCTTAGTTTACGAGATTAAGCGGGTATAAGCGAAAAACTGGAAAAATCCCAAATTTTTTGAGGTTTTTGCCCCCCCCCCGCCCAATAGCACCGGGTCTTCAAGGTCGAAAACTTAGGATAGACAGAGTAGATAGATAGAGTACCCCAAATAACCTGGAAAAATTTCATTCTTATTAAAAAGTCGACTGGACTATCTTTTTTTACTGTCTCGGGAGTGGAGGGGGGGAGTTCATTATTATACTTCCCTCCCCGAGATTTGAAAAAAAATATTTTTCTTAGGTATTAAATTTTATTTTTAAAATTTTTTAAAAAATTTGATTTTGTATATATATATTTTCTATTAAACAAGACAGAATGCAACTTTAAATTACCGAAAGTAAAAAGAAAGTTGTGTGCTGTGTGACCAGTCACACCAGATTGCCTCCCCCCGAAACCTCCTGGATCCGCCCTTGACCTACTTTTTATACGTTTATGTTTTAAGCAAAATACAAAATATTTGTGTATCCCATGACACCCTCGAACTGAATCTTTATGCCGAACAGGAGAGTTGCTTAAAAAACAATATACATTATTTTTGCCATTTTTTTCCGACAGTTTATGAGTCAAAGAAAGTGGTCCAAATAGGGCTATGCCTAGTAGGCT
>JAKCPI010025086.1:0-14991 GCA_023213315.1 Euborellia annulipes
TTTTAAATTTTTGTCAAAAAATTAATTAGCTTTAATTTTATTGGTCTTTATTAAGTGCTAATGTTCACAAAATTTCCTTATACCTCAGATAGCTAATTATGTGTGAAAAACTCATTTTTTTTAACTCGAAGGGCTTGTTTACTATATCGATGATTTGCTATCAGTCAGAAAAGTTTGCTAGTTGACTAGAAGTGAAGCAATCGGTCCTTAGTTGCATTTTACAATATTAAATCATATTGACATGTTTTTTCTTGTATTTTTCTGCCAAATTTATTTCTTTTCAGAGAGAATTTTAAACATCTTGATTAATTAATCGGATTATTTTTAGATGAGAGATAATTTAAACAAATGAAATGATAAACCTAACGTCCAATTGATACTTGATATTCATTATAATGAATAATTTTTTTTTTTTTTGAAGATAGTAGTCTACTTTAGATCAAGATGGTTTCAATAATTCCAACGTCGGATTTCAATTGTCTAACTAAAATTGATGACAGTTTTATGAAGGCTAGTTGAATGCGTATCTTAATTGCATCAGGTGTAGTATTTTTTCTTGTCACACCTGTGGGGCATTTTAGTTAAGTCTTTGCGTGCCTTCTGCCCCTTCTCTAAAGGGCCCAAGGGGTGTCCTCCCCTGCACTAATTTAAAATTAATTGAATTTAAATAAGAAAATTATTGCGAGGGTGAATAAATGAGTGTCTGTTTATAAGTGGTCGATTAATACGGGATGTCCAGCTGAAAGCTCGAAGAAATTCTCATTTCCTTAACAAATTCCCCTTTCAGAGTTGAAATTTTAAAATCTACATTACAATATAATAAATTAATTCTTCCTTTTTATTTTATCTAGAATTTATTTTACAACCAGAAATCGAGAAACGAATATTTTCGATTCTCGGTCTCTTCTACTTCCTCATTCTGTATTTAATATTGAATCAAAAAAATAAAAACGAACCGAGGAAGTATTCTAATCGAATAAGGAAAATCCAACCGATATCAAATCATATCATCGATGAAAAACATAACAAGATCACGATTAACCTTCGAGTTAAAAAAATGAGTTTTTTTTCACATATAAATAGTTATTTGAGGTATAAGAAAAGTTTTTTTTTAAGCCCTTTTAGGCTCCTAAGACCCTTTATAGGTTTGACTTTGTTATATAAATTATTTCATATACATTGTACCGATTGCTACCGGGGGACGTTCCACACGCTTATTGCTCGTAATCACCAACCCGTGCTTTTCTCCGTGTTTGGCATCACTTAACCGCAATGGTGGTGATTGTTGCTCTTCTCAGGGGCGTATATAGAATTTTTTTCCAGGGGAGGGGGGCCTGAACTCAAAAATATAGCTATAGCGTGCTGACCTTTTATATCAAGGGTCGCGGGTTCGCGTCCGTCTCATGAGACAATTTATTTCAATTGAATTGGCTACCAATCCAATTGAAATAAATAGAGACGGGTTTTAAATGGCTTTCAATGCTGAAAAAGACCTTAATTAAAAAAAAATTAATTAAAGATAATTAACAAAATTTTAAAAATATTCAAAAAAAAAAATAAATAAATAAATAAAGAAAGCTTGTGTTTCTAATTTCACTCCTTAGTTAAGCCTTATACCAAATTGTGGGTCTTAGCTAGTTAACTTCGATCTAGGCTTTTATTTAATCATATGATGAGCTTAACTAGATGTGAAAAGACTCGAATGTCATAGTTAACTAGCTTATCCGATGGATAGCTAGTTAATTAGAAATGAAGCAACCTGCCCTTAGAGATATACTAGTTTCTCTAAAAATTTAATATATTAAATATGAATACATTTTTATTTATGAAAGAAATTCATTAAAATTTAAAATAAAACTTCAATAAATTTATTTGCCCGGCTATATTTAATTATCCGTCTCTAATTTGAAAGCGATTAATAATTTCTCCAGTTAAATAGACGAAATAAAAATAAATTTTGTTTATAATAGTCAAATGAAATTTCCCCCTCTTAAAAATTGAATATTTACATTCTAATTAATTAATTTTTGCAACTGTTGTTTGCTCTTTTGTATGTCGCCAGATTCCCCCTCTCCCTTCCCTTTTCTACAATGAGAAAACAAATAGGCCGGAAAAGCGGAAATATTCATATTCGGGGTTTAATTATTGTTTTTATTAATAAATAATAAGAACCCTTGAAATGAGTTTGAATGAATTGATTTCAAAAAAAAAAAAAAAATTCCCTTTATATGGTTTTTAAAAATGCAATGAATATCAGCAACGATTGAAAGAAATTTTCTGAATAAAAGAGAGTCTGATTGTGCATTTATTCGTAATAAATAAATCGAAACTAAAATAAAATTTGCCTCTCTTGAAAAGGGATTTAGTCGAGTTTGAAAACACATTAAAATTGCCAGTTAATTGGATGTTTTTGTATGAATATGAAAAGCCTCCTCTGCCCTCTATAGAATATGCTCAACTAGGGCATAATAAATATGTAATCGCATATTCATTTTCTCTATGGATTAATAACAAAAAAAAAAAATCAATCCTTCAAAGGAAATTAATAAAACTTCCGGGTTAGAAATATGAAAATTATCATTTCGTCAATATAATCAAAACTGTTTGAGTTTAATCGGTCGATTGACACTAATATCCTTAATATACAACAATAAATATACGAAATATCTTCCATTTCGGTTCAGGAATAAATTCTGAATACCCAGATATATTCAAGTTTTATATTTTTACTTTCTCTTACCTATATGTTAAAGTATTGGATTGATGTAAAAAATTCGATGTCCGTACGAGCATCGATTCTCGCACTTGCATCGATGATATATTAACATATGTATAGAATAATAATAATAATGTCAAGAATATTATTCGAATTAAAGGATTATGCTAGAAGCATGAAATTTTTTTTAAAGATTCTTTGACACAATATCGAGAGACCCTAATTTTGATATTTTGAAAAAGGCCTTTAGTTTTTTTTTAAATCGGACTAAAAAATTGACCCATAATTTCCTTCAAATTTCAAACTTAATTTATTTAAAAACTAAAAGCCTTTTTCAAAATATCACAAAAGAGTGCCCTCGGTATTGTTTCACAGAATCTTTTAAAAAATATTTCATGCTCCTAGCATAATCCGTTAATTAGAATTTTATATTTAAATTAAAACAATAATATACACTTGCAAACCCTATATATTTTATTAAAATGTTAAAATAGAGGAAAGTTTATTTGATATAAAAACTAGAACTCATTCTTATCTACGAGATAGAATTAAAAATATTTGAAAAATATGAATTTAATTTTTCATATTTTTTTTTGGGAGACTCCGCCTTAAGAGAAACTTGTGTGCTGTGTGTTTCACCTGATTATTTTTGCAGGGATTGGAACGAAAAATCCAAATTTTTTTAATATTAGTATTTTTTATTTATTTATTTATTCATCACCATAGGTCTCTCTTTCACTCTCACTCTCCTTGATCTTGAAGGAGGCGAATGGTAATGTCGCTTAACCCGACCCTGGTCAAGAATTTAACTAGGTCATATATACGAATCAGAATCTGTAGCTGAGATTAAAATATCAACAGGGGGCGTAGCTCAGATGGTAGAGCGCTCGCTTAGCATGCGAGAGGTACCGGGATCGATACCCGGCGCCTCCAAAATTATATTTTGTTAAAAAAAAAAAACTTTTATAAAACATAAACATTAATTAAAGACACTTCGTATAATTTCTGATACCTCCTTTTTTTTTTTAAATTTTTGTTCCCTACTAATTTTCAAGGGTGAGTAAAAAAAAAGAATGGGGTGGTTAAACGATTTAAAATGGCGGGTGTTGGGTGTCGTTGATGCAGACACGTGTTCGGGATTAAATTCTTCTTTGTTCCAAGGGTGTCATTGTCATGGAGCAAAGGGAAAAATCCCCGACCATTGGCTGCCCTTTATCCGAGGGATAAATACCCGTCACTGTGTGTCTGTCCCAGGCATACATATAGATACGTGACCTTGGTTAATTTCTACGGGTGCTTAGGATAGACAAAAGGCATTAAGGATACTGGGGAATAAATTTCAAGGGTGATGCGTCAACCCTCAGGGTGGTCTTCTATTCAAGAGGGTATATCTGAACAAATTATGTCCTGATTTAAATTTCAGCTTGTTTTTTTTTTTTCTTTTTATAATGTTAATGTTCAATTATTCTAGTAGAATAATCAAAGAAAAATTTCCTCTCTATATAGAAATACTAAGTAAAATCAATATTTTTTACTTGTCAAAGGGATGAAAATTTTAACGTATTTTAAGAAGCCTGTTGATCAACGTTTCCCAATCTTAAACTCGCAATGCAAAATTGGATTGAGTTGGGTTTTTTGATTGCGGTACCAACTGCGTCACTAACCCGAAGACGCTTCGTGCCTTTACCCTCTAGACTAGGGCCTATGGGTCGTATTCTTATTTCTAGAAAATTAGATGTTAGCAAGGTGAATAGCTGAATCAATAATTAGTAGAAAAATAAAAGGCCGAACAGCTATGTTTATTTCTTTATTAAAGAACCCACAGCGACGTTTCGATCGACTATGCGACCATCTTCATGGCTATGAGTGCAGTCAATAGTCATGAAGATGGTCGCATAGTCGACCGAAACGTCGCTGTGGGTCCTTTAATAAAGAAATAAACATAGCTGTCCTGCCTTTTATTTTTCTAATAGAAAATTATGTTTATAACGCATGGTGGCTGTTATGTAATTAGATTAATAATATAAAGAGGATGCAGCCAATAATAAAAAGCTTCTATTTTGTTAACACTCTATTTCGGAACGTTTCGGCTATGGTCAACAAAGCTCATCATCAGCCCTTCAAGAGTATATAACTTTCTCTTACCCTATATATTAAATATATAGAGAGAGAAAGTATTGCGATTTTTATATTATTAACATACAAAATACTAGGAAATTTTATATTTAAGTTAGGCACCCCCTAGAACGAGAAAATAAGATTTTGATCAAAATCGACCAAAGAGTTTTTTACTGATGTATTTTTTCAGTTTTTTCCATTTTCCCAAAATTCGACTTTCGTACTTCATAAGAAAGATCGGAGAAATGGTTGCCATGGTAACAAAATATAAATATTCTCCCACGTTTATACCTTGAATTCAAATGTAGGGTACGCCCTCGGGGCTTGCTTGGTGTAGGGGTTAGCGTGCTAACCTCATATACCAAAAGTCGCGGGTTCGGACCACAGACCATTTGGATACCAAATGGCTTAAATAAGAATGCCTGGACCCCCAATAGATATATTTAAACATACAAGTATCGTTTAAAGTCTTAAATGGCCTAAGTTGCCGAAAAGACTGTGTGAATGTGTGTGTGAGTGTGAATGAGAAAAAAGTGTGAGTGTTTAAAAAAAAAATGTACCATTCTGTCGGAAACTAAATATATGTCGACCCAAAAAATGCGTGACAAGCACAAAACACAACTTTCCCTTACCTTCGGTAATCGAAAGTTATGTGCTGTGCGACCAGTCACACCAGATTTTTATTTTTTTTATCATAGATTCGCCATTATGGAAAACGAATTCTTAATTTTCCTGAAATTCGTGATTAATTAGATGAAATTATTCAATCAGCCTTGATTAAAAGAGATCCATTTATTTTATTTTTTTTATTACCGAGTTTTTTTTTTAAGTTGGATTGATTTTTATTTTAGTCGAAATTCTCCTCTCCGATCTCTTAATTTAATTAGATATATAATATTAAGAGGGAATGTTGAAATTAGAAAATTTATCTGTTCATTTATATTTAAAATACAATATTATTTAAAATTCACATCTATTTTGTCCTATTTACGTGAGTCGCGTTCTAAAATGGGCGCTCTCCACCCCCTCGTAAAAGAATCAATACATTTAATTAAAAACTATTTATATGTGTTGAATGTCGGGTTAATTTATAAAATTTATACCCTAGTGTAAATTTATTAATATTAAACTCAATTGGAATTTCAACAAATTTCCTTTTAAATTGATATATTTTTTTCGATTCTAACTTGCATAGGCCTAGTACGTACAAAAAATCAATAAATTTTTATTTAAATAAATAGAAATATTAGGTAGGAAATAGAAATGTTTTATTATTTAAACTGTCCACTGTAGGCTCTAGTTGAAACATTATAAAAGGGGCTCGCTGGTGTAGCGGGCTAGAGGTGTCGGCTTCTACAAAGAAGATCCCTGTTCAAATCCTCCGCATGCTAGATTTTTTCATTAAATAAAAATATTTGATGTAAACAAATCCTCAAACGCCTCGGGGCTTGGTGTAGGGGTGAGCGTGCTAACCTCGTGTACCAAAAGTCGCGGGTTCGGACCCCAGGAGTGATGATTATAAGTATTTGGATACAAATGGTAAATAAATTATTTATATTTATTAACATGACAATATCTAACTTATAAAATAAAGAGAAAGTAGTATTAAAAAATTAAGGGAAAATGAGAATATACATTTTAAAGAGCATCTAAAACATAATTGTTTTATGAATCTTTGTTACCAGCCCATTATGAATTTCTGAAATATGAAAACAATCTTACACTAGAGATAAAATATATTCAAATAAAAACTGTGAGATAGTAAACATTTTCTTTTCTCAGAAAAAAATACATTTTATAGTTTTTCATTGTGTGATAACGTTCAAAACAGGCTCCAAAATGTAAACCTGGGTGCAGTACATGTACTGCAGATATATCTAGTTTCATGTCTCCCACCTTTGACTTTTCGGTTAGAACATACCAAACAGTCCTTTTTCTTTCCCTCATTTTGACGCAAAATGTGCAATTTGCCGTTTAGTCGCTCTTCTTTTGTGAGGGATAGGGGCCCCCCCCGACATGAAATCTCCCCCCACACAGTTCTTCTCCCCCAAAAACTATATCTCTCAGTAGAGGAGTAGGCGTCGACTACACCCCCCCCCCTCTTATTGTTTTATTAACAATCCCTTTTTTGGTTTTTCTTTATCTTGGCTTCTTCTCCCCCCCTCTTATCTTTTTATTGTGGGCGCCCCCCCCCCCCCGTTCTGTTTGGTTTTTTGTTTTGTTTTTTGTTTTTCCCTCCCACCAAACAATATTTTTTCTCGCTCGCGTGCATATTGTTTTTTGAGAAAACTTGGGTTTTTGCTTTGAATGGGAAAAACTCTCTTTTTTTTTTTAGATTTCCTTCAAAGAGTGTTTATATTTTTCCCGCTTTTCCCCCCCGGGTGGGGTGGGTGTGACTAACCTTTTTTTTTATGTATGTTTCCCCTCCTTCTTTGTAATATGTCCTCCCATTTTTGTAAAATTCTATCGGAAGTAAAGGCGAGGATAAGGAAATTCAATAAAAGCCACCTTAAAAGAAAAGGCCAAAATAGAGAAGTTCTACATCAAGGGCGGATCCAGAGGTGTTTCTCGGGGGGGGGTAATCTGGTGTGGGCGTATATAGAAATTTGTTTTCGGGGGGGGGGGCCTGTTCTCAAGTTTTTCTACGAAAAATTTTGTTTTTCGCGGAACCAAAAAATTTTTCATGTGCCGTTCGCGGAACCAAAAAATTTTTCGTGTGCCGTTCGCGGGACCAAAAATTTTTCCCAGTCGGAAAAATATTTTAGCTTTTTTTTAGAGACCAAAAAATTTTTTCCGCCCGCGGAACCAAAAATTTTTCATGTGCCGTTCGCGGAACCAAATTTTTTCACATATTCCGTTTGCGGAACCAAAAATTTTTCATGCTCCGTTCGCGGTTTCTAAAATTTTTCCCGTTTTTTTAAATCTCGGGGGGGGGGGGGGGTAATTACCCCCTTTATCTCCCATGTATCCGCCCTTTGGTCTACATATCCTGCATAGGGATCTGCCAGTACATATATTCTTATACCCCACTTGGTGGGTTTATTTGGATTGTATGTCAGGAAACGTATTTTGCCTTTGTAGGGGGTAATTACTCCCTTTACCCCCCCCCCCCCAAAGCAATTATTGGCTGCATTCTCTTTCTTTTTTTACATACATACGTTTTTCTCATTTCATTTTTATATATATAGATAGGAGGACAGCACAAATATCAAAGAAGGGATTGTCTGACCTCCCGTTTTTAGTTTTTTTTTTTTCTAAATAATAATTTAATAGAAATTTTAACCTTTTGTTTTTATTTTGTATCAGAAATTTCAAAGCAAAAAAAAATCCGAATCAATTTAAAATCTCATTTGCTTTGTTGTTGTTAGCGCGGATAAATTAAAAAAAAAAATGTATTTTTTGTCTGATTGAACTTTCAATATTGGAATGTGAGTGCATAGGGCATAATTCGAGGACATGTAGCACCCGCAGTTGACATCCCCCCTTAAACATCTACATACATAGATGGAATCCACCCTCGGTTGCAATCTGCCGATGACATTTCCCGGGTTTTGAGGAGGTGGGGGTTCTACGTACGCCGTACGCCCCTGCCAGAAAACAGACTCCCATTCCAAGAGCTGATGGATGCATATTCGCCTCCCTTCAGTAGGAACAGGTGGACTTTAGATTTGTGTGCTGTAATAACCATTTTAGGGAGAAAAAAATAGCAGACTAATAGTTGAAATATTCATAAACTTTGTTTTCTTTCTCTCTCTCTTTTATTGTTATGGCTATAGCTTTTTATTTTTAAATAAAAGGTCAAACATGAATTCAAATAACCTTTTTTTTTTTTTTTTTTGAAATTTACTTCTAGTATAGAAACAATACTATTCTGACATTTCTGAAATTAAAAAAATATCTTTTGTTTGTTTTTGAATAAATGTTTTACTTTTTTTTTAGGATACGGATAAAGTTGAGTCGTTATTGGAGTTATGAAAGCCAGACTTTGAGGATATTTTAATTTTATCAAATTGTCTCTGTTCAATCTTCTTTTTAACAAAACAATCAATGAAACTGATTGTGAGTGCAGTAGTTTGAAGGCATTTGTTTTAGGCAATGATTATCGATCTCTCAAAATAAATAAATAAAAATTTGGTGTGGCTGGCCGCACAGCACACAACTTTCTCTTACTGAAGGTAAGCTTGTCACACCAGATTTTTTGTGTCGATATACGAGTATATTTAGTTCCAATAGTACGGTGCATTTGAATTCAAGATGTAAAATATATAGACATGGGGAAATATTTATATTTGGTTTTATAGCTCCCATTTCTCTTTTTTTCCTTTGGGATTAAAAAGTGGAGTGGTTTTAAAAATTTAAAAAAAAAAAAATAAAATTTTTTAAATTAAAAATATTTTTTTTGAATTTTTTTTAAAAATGGGGGAGAATTTTTAAAAAAAAAAAAAAAAAATTTTTTGGTACTGGACCTCAAAATCATGGGCGTAACTAGGAGAATTTGGCTGGGGGGGGCATGGGCTCAGCCATCCTTGCTGGGGGGGGGGGAGCCGGAGGGCCTTAAAGGCTTTCAATTTTTCTTGGAGCAGGGAGCCTTCTGGGGGGAGGCCCACCCCGGGACCCCTCTAGTTACGCCCATTCTCAAAACGTGTATATCCATCAAAAGGTCTGTTCGATTATAGCTCCCTGGGCGCCAGGCGCATGCGTAGTGAAGATGATCACATGGAGAGTAAAGAAAAGCAACACGCTTTTCCTTAATGCGCATGCGCTGGACGCCCTCGGGCGCCCAGGGAGCTATAATCAAACAGACCTAAAATCGCGACATTGAATTTTTTATATGAATCCAATATTTTCTCGCTATATATATTTTAACATATAGGCTATATATAGGTAAGAAAAAGTAAAAAAAAAAACTAATGGTATCAGATTAAAGTAAAAAGAAAAATTAAATAATTAATCGAAAAATTTTTGGGTTGCTCATTTAAAGCAACGCGACTCACATTACGTGAATTTACATAATTTTCCTATTTTAAAAGATAATATTGAATAATAACTGGAAAAAAAAATAATCCTCTGATTAAAATTCAGGCATCAATGGCTCCGATAGTAACTTACAAAAGCATTTGTTTTGTGATATTTTATCAAATATAACAACAATAGAAAATTAAATAATTAAAAGTAAGATTAAATAGAGAACAAAAGTAAATTGGTGAAAGTATAAAATAATAAAAAATTTCCTTTTATCTTTATTTTCGTTAAATCATTTTTGTTTTGTTTGAGTTGCTTGCAAGTATAGAGAGAGATACACATTTCTAAAATAAAGTAAAAAAAAAAAAATGAATATTTGTCAAGAATTTGAATTAAAATTGTTTCAGATATGGTTCAACTCATTTTTTTAATTAATAGCAAATAGCAATTGTGGGTTATTTCGGAAAAAAAAGAATAATGAGAGAGAACGACAAAAAAAAAGAGTGGAATCATTTGTTCTGATCGGTAAAATGGGAAATATCCATTGGTGCAGTGAGTGCATATGTTGCCTATTAACCGGAGGCGGTGTTTGACACCTCCCCCCTCCGCCATGGTTGACACGTGTCGCAATGACATACAAACAAATTGGGCAATCATTCGAAATGCCAAAGGAAAAATCCCAGTGAATAATGGATTATTCGGTTGACTTCGAAAAGGGAATATCCATCCAGCATCCCAACTCCTCTTTCTCTTCGTTCTAGATAAGCCAAAGAGAGAGAAAATTACGAATGTTTAAAATTTCATAAAACGCTAGTTTTATGTCTAACGTCATTCATTGACGCTGTTATTTCATCCATTCCAACATTATAATAGCCAATATGCTATCATTATCAATAAGATAAATTATGTAGAAGTTAATTGTTTTCATTTATACATTCACCGGGATCGTGTACGAAACTACCCCTTCCCCACGGAATCTTAAAATTCATTTATTTTATTTGAAATTTCTGTTTATTTAGCCGAGGTGCTTTCGTGCAAGAAGACACACACCTCAAACCCAACCGGCCTCTGGCCGTTCCCATCCAGGGCCGGAACTAGGAGATTTTTAAGGGGGCGGGGGGCAAAATTTAATTTGCCGCCCCCTCCTTAAGATTTTCTATACAAAATTAATATCACTTTACCTTTTTTTAGTAAATTTTTCTTTAATTGCCGCTCCCTGATACCTGCCGCCCGGGGCTACGCACCCACTGCCCCCCCCTAGATCCGGCCCTGTTGCCATCTACCGGCATTCCGTGATATTACATTATTTCCTATCGCTAACTCCTCCTCCTGCTCTCGGGAATATCTAGTGAACTAATCCTTATTCTGGTTTCACCCGGTTCTTTTTATCCAGCCTCTTCTATTCTAGGGAGGATGTCCTAGATGGAGGAGGGTTCTCCGACATGTAGCCTACTCCTTTCGAAGAATGCATCACTGAGAGGGAACCTTCTTTACGTCCCTTCCACAGGACGGGATGCCACAGGAACTCTCTCCTCGTAGAGTTGCCTGGGGGCTATTGTGCTGGGATCCTATATTGCAATCCAGTGAATTAATGTTAATATACCGATAAAATAAATTATTCTCTCAAATATTATTCTCTAATAAAAATGTTCTTCTTGCAGAAACGGAAAACAAATTTTACCCGTTGTTTTCAAACTAGAATATTTTCATTTTTATAGCGTAGAAAAATAGTTTACACAAAGTTTGCAATTCATTCAATATCAAGCTAAGGTCAAAAGTTGTACCTTAAATAAAAAATTCTAATGTTTTATTCATATTCAATAGTTTGTTCTACTAAAAAATAAGAGCCATTTCAATAAAAAAAAAAATGTTTATTTATTGAGTAACAAAAAAATAAAAATGCGAGTGTAACAAAAATATAAATTCTATTGGCATATCACTTTTCATATTAGCTGAGAGATTCTGGACCCCTTGTTACAGATTGACATACGCCATAACCATAGCTACTGTCGATTATTCAACACTTTTGTTCCTCTCCTGTATTTAACAGAACTTGGTGTTGCTTAACCACAAAGATTTGCTTATAAATTTTATTTTATTTTATAAAAAAAATTCATCCCTTCTCCCCCCCTTTCTTTTAAAAAAAAAAATTTAAAAAAATTTTGTTGTTGTTTTTTTGTATTTTTTGTAGATACCTTGGATCTCCAGCTACTGGACACCAAAATGTTTTCTATTGTTCAAAATCAATTTTCGCATTTGAACATGATTATAGATGATATTTTTCTTCATCTGGGAAGTGCATTTCATATTTTAATGTGCAGGGTCGTAAATGATATGAGGAAGATGGATTATGGAAGTTTGATTCTCCTTCCAGATTAAAATATGAAATCCATTTCACAGGTGTAGAAGAATGTCATGTTCAAAGGCCAAAATTGATATACAGTATTTAGAAAAAAAAAAGAAAATATTTTGATGTCTAACCGGAAGCCATTGTTACAAATTACTTTATATAAAATTGTAGAGTTCAAAGTCAAAAAGGACTCAGCAGCCGGTTGCCTTAAAATTGTTTAAAAAGACTGAAGAAAATGTTCTTAACGTGAATAAAATTTTGGACTATAAAATTGTAGAGATGGTCGATTTTAGTGAATCCTCTGAGACGAGACCTACGAAAAGACAAAAATTATTATCAAGGAGTGAAAAACCTCGCATATTTTCGCAATATTCAACAAATTTAAAAAAATAATCAAATTTTTATTAAAAATAACTAATAAATTAAATTTAAAAATTAAAAAATCTTGTAGAGTTAAATTTTAATTAAGAGTTGACCTATTTTAAAACATTTTCTTGATCTTAGTTTAACGATGCAATCCTTGGGAAGTGCTTTAAGCTATTAAGAAAATAAGAGAGAAAGAGCCTTAATGCAAAGTCTCTCGTCTTGATTTAACAAATAAACAACATAAGAAGATCCACTCTGTATATGCATAGTAAGTTTATAAAATAATAATAATTCTAGAAAGATAACAACGACGATTATTAAATTGAGGACATTTAAAGAAAATATTGGCTGTTTTTTTAAGAAGTTTTATCCCCGGGTCTGGCGTAGTGGTAGCGTGCCTACCTCCTATACCAAACGTCGCGGGTTCGGACCCGAGGCAGTCCGATGATTTTATTTAAGCCATTGGATACCAGATGGCGAGGAGAATAGAAATACTGGAACCCCTAAGTAGAGTGACTATATATTACAACGGTTTATCGTCAAAGTCTTAAATGGCTCTGAGTTGCCGAAAAGACTGTGTGAATTGTGTGTCGAGTGTGAGTGTGGATACTGAGAAAAAAGTGTGAATGTTTTTAAAAAAAAAAAAAAAAAAGAAGTTTTATTTTTTATTCTGTACCAGTGGAAGCCCGAAGGCGGGCTTTACCGACCTGGCTCGGGGCTCGCCCCCTGGTCCCCCTTCGGCAGAAGATTTCAATGGCAAAATGAGAATATAGATTTTAAAGAGCATCTAAAAAATAATTGAATTTTGAATTTTAATCAAAATCGTTGGAGCGAATTTTGAGAGAATCGAAAAAAACTAAAAGGTACATCAGTAAAGTACTAGTACTCTTTGATCAATTTTGTTATAAAGCTTATTTTCGCGCTCCACCCGTACGGAAAGAAAAAATATAAGCCTTGAATTTTACTATATCAGCGGAAACTAAATATATTTCCACACAAAAAAGAGACAAGCATAGAACACAACTTTCTCTTACCGAGGGGTAAGAGAAAGTTGTGTGCTGTGCGACAGTCACACCAGATTTTTATTATTAGTAAGTATACTAATGATATGACACTTAATATTTTTATTGTTTGGAATGGATTTAGTTTTTAGTCCCAAAAACCTCTCCAAGTAGTAATTAATTATTAGGAACAAGATTATTTCGTCGGGTGCATTAGCTGATGTCGGATTTTCAGTTATTGATTGTCCCTTAATCCTAATGAGTCTATTTTTTTGGAGCTATTTTGAATATATAATAAAGGACCTTGTATGTTTCTTGCGAATTTCAAAGACGACGGCGTCGTCGTCTACGTCGTAATCCATCAATATAAAGCTCAGTGTCGTCTTAAGGAAGACAGAGAGGGAGATGAGGGGGATGGGGGGGGGGCTTTATTTTTGTAGAAGAGCTGAAAGGAACGAAAAAAGATCTCCGTTGGAAGCTCCAAGAACTTTCTCTGATCTCATTTATTTACAAATATATTAATAATTAATTTGAAATAAGAAGAAATCTTCAAAAGCAACGAATAAATAAATAGAATTCAATTTTAGAAACATTTTCATTCAATTATTTTATATTGACCCGATTTAAAATAGCGTGCAGAAATTTAAATGATCTGACTAAAATATATATTTCAAAAATGTCTGTGTGTCTGTGAACAAAATATCTCAAGAACGGGAAAGAGCTAGGAGGTTGAAATTTTATATTTAAGTTAGGCACCCCCATGGGACGTGACACGAAGCTTTTGAAGAAAATCGACGAAAGAGTACTAGTACTTCATTGATGTACTTTTCAGTTTTTTTTTTATTTTCTCTCAATTGGGCTTCAACAATTTTTTTAAATTCAAAAATCAATTATTTTTTAGATTCTCCTTTAAAATGTATATTCTCATTTTGTCATTGAAATCTTCTGAAGACCACTTTACTCTTGTACTCTATAGAAAAGATAGGAAAATGGTTGCCATGGTAACAAAATATAAATATTTTTCCCATACTTATAAATTTAAGATGCCTCGGGAGCTTGGCGTGAAGGTTAGCGTGCTTAACTCGTATACCAAACGTCGTGGGTTCGGACCCCGGGCAGTCCGATGATTTTATTTAAGCCATTTGGATACCAAATGGCTTAAATAACTACCTGGACCCCAAATAATAATATATATTCATAACGGTTATCGTCAAAAGTCTTAAATGGCCTAAGTTGCCGAAAAGAGTGTGTGTGAAAGTGTGTGTGAGTGTGAGTGTGAATGAGAAAAAGTGTGAATGTTTTTTATGTTGAAAAAAAAAGTTTAAGATAACATAAAAAAAAAATAGATATTTTTAATAATTTATGAAATTAATTAAATACAATTACGTAAATTCTTGAAATTTTTCTGAATTGAATGAATTATTTCGTCAGGTATTTGATGGTGGGAAGCCGGCGTAGAAAAAGATGGAAGAAGTGAG
>JAKCPI010025087.1:0-14144 GCA_023213315.1 Euborellia annulipes
GTCCCCCCCCCAGTGGACCAAAAAATACTATATTCTCTTTATTTATTTTATTAATATTTTTAAATAAAAAATTACAAATTCCTAAAGATGTAAAAAACTCCTCTACAGAGGCCTTGTACCTGATAATATGACATCCAATGAATTCATTTATCATAATATTCATTAATGATATGGAAATGTAATTTCTTGAAAAAACAAACAAACAAAAAATTAATATTCCTAATTTTATTTAGCGCAGCTGAATTGGCCTTCGAAGTTGAAATATTAAGAGAAATGAAATATATCTGAATAACTATTAAGTCAAATAAAAAATATTTTCAGGGTTTTCGGGGCTATATTTTAGATGCCTTAGGGCGCGTATAGTCGGTATAGAGGGGCGCCAAAGGCTTGAATGCGCCTGGGGCGGAGGGGGGCGAGCGCCCCCCTTCGCCCTCACCTAGTTACCCTACTGACCATTGACTCTGCCACATGTCTTGTAGAGAAAGTAACCACAGCATTTATGACAAAATTGAGGGCTAATTGTTTTTTTTTTTTGACACCGCATGGCGAGTTTGCTTATACCATCATTAAATTCAGTATATATGAATAAAAAAATAAATAAATAAATATCCTTATATGTAATCAAAGATATGTGCTTTTTGTTTGTTAATCATTAGGTCCTGAAGAAGGAGCCGTTTTGACCCCGAAACGTTGACTTATAGTGGAAAGAATTAAACTAAAGAAAAAAATACATCTTGAGTTGATTCGTTAATATCTTCTTCTTCCGTCCTCGCTCTTATTATTCCCGCGGTGCGGGATCGGCGGACCTTATTCTCCCTCTCCACTCCCCCCTTGAGTTGATTCGTTAATATATTTATATCATAATCATGACAAACGATTCTGAACAGTGGCGTATTCATTTTTTTTAATTTGTTTTTTTATTTATAATTATTATATTATCTAAAAAAAAATTTCTCCACTTTAAGTTTCTTGGAAAAGGGGGGGGGGGGGTTCATAAAACTTTTGGGCCCCCCCCCCCCAAGCAGAAATCCTGGCTACGCTACTGATTCTGAACGAGAATTTTGTTCATGGAAAAGTTTTTTAACAAATAAATAAAAATTTCTCTTTTTATAAAAATAAATTTTACGACAGCTCGGAAGATTCTTCAAAACGGAAACGAATTAGTTATAATATAAAAATATATTAAGGTTTTCTTATTTTAATTTTCACCTTTTCCAAAGAAATTTGTTATATGAATTAAAATTTTGATATTATTTACATTTAATTAAAGAAACGAAATAAAATCAGTTTTAATGTCTTATTTTTTGAAAATAAATGGTATTAAAAAATATTCCATTATTGAATTCACCCTAACCTAAGTTTTGAAACTTCGTGCTTTGACCTTCATAAGAAAACGACATAAAATTTAGATATAAAAGGATAACTGTATGTATCTCTTCTACTTCGCTTTTATAATTAAATTGAAACGCAATAAATAATTGAGTGATATTTACCTGTTGGTGATGAATTCGAGAGAATTCCAACGAAGAGAGGAGAGAATGATGCCTTGGCGTTTGAGCTGCAGCGTCGCGACGCGTCGCCCGCCTCCAGACTGACTGGCGGCTGCTGCCTGAGGCGGCGACGGTCGCCGCACTGGCTGGGGTGGGGAGAGGCGCCAACAATGCTCTATAAATAGAACACAAGCAATAAAATTAAAAGATTCTCTTTTAAAGAAAAAAATAAATTATTTCTAATTAATGGGAATTATTCCTTGCAAAAGACAGAAAATCTGGTGTGACAGGTCGCACAGGACAAAAACTTTCTTTTCTCTAAATAATTAAAAGTTGTGTTATGTGCTTGTCCCCCAGATTTTTTGTGTCGAGATATGATTAGGAAAAAATTTTCTTATACTTTGTTACCATGGCAACCATTTCTCCTATCTTTCCTATGAAGAACAAGAGAAAAGTGGTCTTCAGAAGATTTCAACGGCAAAATGAGAATATACATTTTAAAGAGCATTTAAAAAATAATTGATTTATGAATTAAAAAAAAAATCGTTGGAGCGAATTTTGAGAAAATCGATAAAAAACTAAAAAAATACTTCAGTAAAGTACTAGTACTTTTTGACCGATTTTGTTTAAAAGCTTATTTAGTTAAATAAAAGTATTTAAAAAATGTCTCTTTTCTAAAAATGTCTTAGGTACCCCCTGAATGAGATTCTCAATCTATCTTCTATATAAATAAAAATGTAAATGTTCGTTTGTATGTGACCGATGATCTCCGAAAATACTGGACCGATTGCTTTGAAATTTTGGCACAACCTTCCATGTGACTATGAGCGTGTTTTTATATACTTTTATTAAAAATCTTTTTTTTTTCTTTATCTAAAAAATTAGGATTTAAGGTCTTTTTAACATACTTTTCTTAGAGCGCTAGAAATTTCCTCCCACTCCAATAGCGAGGGGGGGGGAGATGTAGGGGAAGGCAAGGAGAGTGATAGGGGAAATCTTTGCTTTATAAATAAAATAGCTCACTTTCTGTTTATTAGACTAAATGAAATTGATAATTTCATTATCTATAATTAAATTATTTCAGTAGACTGACTGGATGGCTAAGGCCGCAAGCCAAAAAAAATAAAGAAAAAAAAAAAAAATTAAATTAATTAATATCTTAAAGAAATCTAATTCAAAATTCACTTCTGTAGCATCATTTAAATTTTTACTTTGAGATCCCCCGAGTCCAAAAAAGTGAGTCCTGCAAATTGGTCTGTCTGTGTGTAACGATTTTTAGCATGAAGGAATTGAGTTACCAGATTGAAATTTTATATTTAACTTAGGTGGTACCCTCCCAGACACTCAAAATAAACTTTTGAACAAAATCGGTCAAAAATACAATTGTTAGTACTTTATTGATGTACTTTTTTAGTTTTTTTTTTTTTAGATTTTCTCAAAATTACCTGTACACAAAAATTTTTAAAAACTTCTATACAAGTATGGAACTCTTTTTTAGATGCTCTTTAAAATGTATATGAGTCTCAATTTGCTTTAACAAATGTTTCTTGTACGTTTTACAAATGTAATTATTTTGGTGAAATTGTTAATTTCCGGAAATTTTAAATCCCTTATAGCTAATTTATCTCGAATCACTTTATAAAAATCTATTTAACTAGTATGACTTCATAACCTATTCCCGAAGGGTAAGAGAAAGTTTAGAGCTGTGCGCAAGTCACACCAAAATTTAATTAAACTTAGATTGGTTATATAATATTATTTATATAGTAAAATAGGAGGTTTCATTCGAGTTTATAACATGAGCCTTCACCTAAAAATTGGCCTTGGGTAGTCAAGTGAATATTTAACCCTATTAGTCTCCTGCTGGACATTGATCTTGTTACTTGTAACTATGCTTGACAAGGGGTGTCAAAAACCAAGGGGGGGGATTTAATAAAATTAATAAAAATGCCATTTTTTTCTTTTAGAAAAATTACTTTCAGACTTGGCTTCCTAAAAAGGATTGTTCTTTAGGAGCATTTTAAAAATAATATTTTAAACAGAAAATATAATTTATTTAAAATACACTATAAACATTTGTTTTTAAAAAAAGAGATGAAGATATAAATAATCCTTTTATTTTTTTGTCATAAATATTCAATAATTTCATACTTACATTTTTTCCGTTTTTTTAATCCATTAAAATGTCTTATTTATACTTTTTTACTTTCTCTTACCTCTATATATGTTAATATATAGAGAGAGAAAGTATTGGATTCATGTCGAAAATTCGATGTCAATATTTTGACGGATATACACGTTTTGAGGTCGCCTGAATCCAAAAAAGTGGTTTTCGAGACATGGTGTGTCTGTCTGTCTGTTCAATTTAAGGCATGAAGGAAGTGAGCTAAGAGGTGGAAATTTTATATTTAAGTTAAGCACCACCCTAGGGCGTGAAATTAAGCTTTTAAACAAAATCGGTTAAAAAGTGCGAAACGAAAAGGATTTTGATTAAAATTCAAAAATTAATTATTTTTTTAGATGCTCTTTAAAATGTATATTCTCATTTTGCCTTTGAAATCTTCTGAAGACCACTTTCCTCTTGAAGGAAATATTAAAATTTCAAAAAAAAATTTTTTGTCTTTTTCACTCCACCCTATTGTTCAATCACACAGACGACCCAAAAAACCGAGGAGAGGATTCGCATAAAATCACACATAAAAAGAGACGCAAACAAAAGTAAATTAAATAAAAACATTTGAAAATTAAAGAGTTAAAAAGAATAATTGAAAAATGTGTTATTTGAAAGTACTATCTCCTTGAAATTTTGATTTCCCTTTATTCTAATTCTAATCAATTTTTTTATTTTAAAAATTGCTTTCTCATTATGCACGTTATCGACACTCAGATCTTTGAATTTTTTTTTTTTTTTAATGGATGAATTTTTTATTATATTTCATTGATGGTTTTGTATTTGAGTAATCTATCAATGGATAGATAATATTTTTTTATTTATTAAATCGATAATTAAAAAGTTTACTTTAATCTCTCTAAAGTAATTGATAATTTTAAAATATGAAATGTCAAAATATGATAAGAGTTATTTAATCTTCTAAGTTTTTTTTTTTTTTTTTTTTTTTCCAAATATAATAGTGAAAAAAATACTAGATATTCGCACGTACGTATTAATCGTTTATCAAAAAAAAATCTACGAAAGTGAAATATTTTTTATTATATTAAAGTGGATGAAATTACTCTATTTTGCCAATTAAAGCAGAAGTTTCAAAATGCGGCTTCAAATCAGAATCAAAAACCGAAAAATCTGTCTTTTTATGGAAACAAAAATCGAAACTGGATACATTTTTATCGAACGAAAAAAAAAAAAAAATCGAAGCATTGAGATAATATTTAAGGTGTTTTCAGGTAAATATAGGCAGCGTATATCAATATATCGGAAACTAAAACATGACATAGGAAAGGAAATATGGCCATTAAAAGGGGGAACAAATTGGGAAATTTAATATAGTTAATCTATAAAATAGGCCAAAATATTTTAGCCTAACGAAAGGGTTAAATAAGAGAAAAAACGAAAAATGTATAGATTAATATTTAATTTATTCAATCTGACAAGCAGCACTCCCCTGGATGGGTGGTCCAGTGGAAGAAGGTTGTTAAGCACCTCCTCCGTAATATATTCTAATTTCCAAAGTCCAATGGCCGCAATAGTTAAATTAGAATTCAAAAAAAATGTATTCTTTAATTTTAATGAATGGCTGCATTTTGTTTGAAATAAAATCCAGTCCTTGTTAAAATATCAAAAAAAAAAAAAAAAAATACTTTAATAAATCCCTGAAAAAATTCACATCACATTTTGATTAATAAAGAACATTATGCCCCCGACTTTGGCGTGGTAGGTAGCGTGCCTACCTCCTATACCAAACGTCGCGGGTTCGAACCAGGCAGTCCCATGATTTTATATAAGCCATTTGGATACCAGATGGCTTAAATAGAAATGCCTGAACCCCAATATATATATTAATTACAACGGTTATCGTCTAAAGTCTTAAATGGCCTGAGTTGCCGAAAAGACTGTGAGAATGTGTGTGTGAGTGTGAGTGTGAATGAGAAAAAAGTGTGAATGTTTAAAAAAAAAAAAAGAACATTATTTATTTAAAAACATCGAACAAATTCGTCTAAATAAATACTTGTGATTTAGAGCAGAGGCGTACCGAAACAGTTGGGGGTCTGAGGCGTCACTAGAAGAGGAGGGGGGGTACAAGAGTTCAATGTGGAAAAATTGAAAAATTCTTTTTCGAAACTATTTTTCCACCCTGTGGAAATTTTTTTTCCCTCCTGTGAAAAGGAAAATTATTTTATCTTTTCTTTAGGGAGACGAAATTTTTCCCGCAATGCGGAAAAATTTTTTTCCGCTGCCCCGGGGCCTCTCAAAGACGAATATTTGGGGGCCTAACCCTAATCGGGGCCTGGGGCGTACCGCGTACCGCGCTCCCCCCCCCCACTGATTCAAAAATATTTTAATAATTTGAAAATGTCAAAAAAAATTGCAAAATTATAATTTTGCAATTTTTTTTGACTGACTTATAAGTCAGTCTATTTGTTATGTTCACTTTTATAGTAGGCCCTATATTTTTATAATCAGGCATAAAAACAAACAATTTTGAGGGCAAAATGAGAATATAGATTTTAAAGAGCATCTAAAAAATAATCTGGTGTGACTGGTCGCACCAGATTTTTTGTGTTGAGATATATTTAGTTACCGACAGTAGGATACATTTGAATTCAAGATGTAAAATTTATGTTTGGGAAAATATTTATATTTTGTTACCATAGCAACCATAGGAGAAATTCCTATCTTTCCTATGAAGAACAAGAGTAAAGTGTGCTTCAGAATATTTCAATGGCAAAATGAGAATATACATTTTAAAGAGCATCTAAAAAATAATTGATTTTTGAATTTTAAAAAAAGTCGTTGGAGCGAATTTTGAGAAAATCGAAAAAAAAACTGAAAAAGTGCATTAGTAAAGTGCTAGTACTCTTTGGTCGATTTTGTTCAAAAGCTTGGTGGCGCCGTTTTTTCGTTCGACCTTTTTTTTAGTATTTGAATCTCGTTCGATCTTTTTTTTTTGTAATTTTTCTCCGGATTTGTGATATAAAATGATCTTATTATGAAATTTAAAAAAAATATCCGGAGATTTTGGGAAAAAGCCGAAAATCCGGAGGCGGGAGGGGCGCCAAAAGCTTGATGCGCCCGGGAGGGGGGAGCGCGAGCGCCCCCCTTCGCCCCCACCTGGATACGCTACTGGATGCACCGTGGCTTCTCAAAAGCGGATTTCCACTAAAACCTTGACATCGAATTTCTGACACGATAGTGTTTATTAAAAATTGTTAAGAGAAGTGAATAGAAAATAAGTAATAAGAAAAGCTTTGTAAAAATCAATATCAAATATTTTCGTATTTTATTAAAATCTAATTAAGATATTTTTCCTAATTTATTTTATATCAATAGTAGCCTACGTGAACTAATACCAAAAATATATACAACTCAAATATTTGAAAATTGTTAATTAGGCTCAAAGCCTAATCCCCTGGGGGAGAGAGAGTGGGAGGAGGGAGGAGGAGGGAGATGTTCGCTATTGATTAGGGCACTCTAATATAAGTATAGTCTATTATTTTAATATCGTTAAAACTTTACTCACATTATACAACATTTTCTTCTAGAAGAATCTTCCACTGGTGTTTTTCTTTCCAGACCTTTGGACAAACATACGGGCATAGTACACAAGGATCTGAAACAAGAATTGGGAAGTTATTATTTCAATACTTTTTCTCTTTTATTTTTATATATATTTAGTTTATTTTATTTAAGGTTGTTCGGACATTAAAGCACTTTGTTAGATTAAAAGCTAATTTTTTAATATGTTATTAATCACTATCACATACGTATCAAATAAAATTTTGAAGCAGACCTGACGCAAGGTTATCGTGTAATTAATTTTTAAAAAAATTGAAATTTAACATGTAGTCTATGGGAATATCGACGAAACGCACACATATCGAATTATATAGCCATCTCTGCAATAGATACAAAAAGAAAAAACTTACATTTTATCAATTCACTTCCGAGGAATACGTTAAACATAAAATCAAGAGTTTCTGCCCAACGCTTTTAAAGATATTTTAACAAGAAAGTCAAAAAAATTCTCCAAAATGACAGTCGCCAAAATTTAAAAATAAGGAAGTCTCGAGAGCCAGACCAGCCTGGCAACGTCGCATAAAATAATTCTCTTTTCTAGCTGTCAGTTACATTTTTTTTTCCATTTTACGATATTTTTCTCGCAAATCGTCCATTGTATTTAAACTGATTTGCATTAATCATTGTAATATATTAAATAAAATAAAATTTAGGGCGTTTAAGATATAAAATAGATAGCTGATGAACGCAATGTTGCCAGTTCTATATTACTTGAAATACTGCTCAAGTCAAAAGTCATTCATTTATTATTTTTGGTAATTAAATTATTAACTTAATCCAATTATAAACTATGATAGGTCACGACTAAATTATAATAAGGAATTTTTGGCATTCAAATTTTTAATTTTATTAAAAAAAAATTTAGATTCTATTATGACTTTCGATGTACTGTCCGAAAAACCTTAAAGGTAGACTTTGGCTTGCGCGGACGGCGGGCGCGGACACCCGCGCCTTTGACTGAGACATGTGTTTTTCAATGGGAGCTCGTTCACTTGCGCGGTCAGCGGGCGAAGGTGATGAGTCATTTTTTTCCATCCGCGCGCGGGTCGCTCTTCTACTGAGAAATTCTCAGTCAGCCATCGACCGCGGGCGGGAAACGGAATTTATTTAAATTATAATCATGCACTATTCGTAATATAAGGCAAAATATTTACAGGAAACTCTTCATTATAGAATTATATTTAAAAATTAATATAAATTTAATAAAAAATAAAAACATAGGCCTATCTTTATATAAAGATTTAAAAAAAAATTTCAGAATTTATATATAAATTATTTCATTTAAATACAATATTTATGTTTTTTTAAATAAATTTTTTTTATTAGATAGTGAAATTAAATAAACTATATGAATAAAAAAGTGGAAAGGGAATTAAAATAATTAATTATTCAAATAAAATAATTTACAAAATTAATTTTTATTAAATCAAACAGCCGAAAAAGATAGCTAGCTACCCTGGCGATAATTTTTTTTCCGCACTCAAACGCGATACTGTATTTAAATTTCTTATTTAACAAAATATTTTAATGAATTTTTTTTTATGAACGTCTTTAAAAAGTATTTGACAAGTAATAAAATTACCAACTGCCTATAAATAAAATTTAAAACAAATAAATACGAACGGGGTCTAAATGCCGAAAAAAGTCTTAAATAAATAATAAAAAAAAATTGAAAACAATTTTTTAGAAATGTATAGCTTATTATATCAATTTTTTTTTTTAACAACAAAATATTAGTTAGTAAACCAAATCTCATGAAAAATGTAATACAATGAATTATAAAAAGATTATAACTGACAATCATTGACGCGAAAGTTATAAATAAATAAATATATTTATATAGGCGCGCAATTCTGACCGCCATAGCGAAAGACCCTCAACGGACGAGAAGTTGTGGCATGACGTCATTGGCGCGGGTGCCAGCGTCCGCCGTCCGCGCAAGCCAAAGTCTACCTTAAAATAACAAATTCGAAAGTAAATACAGAGGTGGATTTAAGCGCCCCCTCTCCCCCTCTCAGCGGGTGCACGACTAGGACCTCAAAATTTTTCATATTTTTTTTTTTTTAAGTTTTTTTTTTTTTTTTTTTTTTTTTTTTTTTTTTTTAAACATTCACACTTTTTTCTCATTCACACTCACACTCACACACACATTCACACTGTCTTTTCGGCAGCTCAGGCAAAATAAGACATTTACGATAACCGTTATTTATGAATTTATATATATTAGGGGGTCCAGGCATTTTTATTTAAGCCATCTGGTATCCAAATGGCTTAAATAAAATCATCGGACTGCCTGGGGTCCGACACCCGCGACGTTTGGTATATGAGGTTAGCACGCTAACCTCTACACCACGCCCCGTGGGCTTTTTTTAAAGTTAAATTGATATTCTTCAATCTCTCAATTGTGAGGCAATAATTAAACAATTTTCTAAACAAAAAATCTGGTGTGACAAGCACAGAACACAACTTTCGATTATCGAAGGTAAGAGAAAGTTGTGTGCTGTGCAATAGCCACACCAGATTTTTTTTTTTTAATTCAGATTGGTTAAAAAAGTATTTATAATAATTTTGAATTTCGTATATGTATACACTTACTAGTTAATGCATGTATTTACTATTGTCAACAGTAAAAGCGTGAAAAAAATAAACACGGTTATTATGTTTTGATTAATGAGTTTGTTGTCTGGCAATAAAATTCCTGTATAATAAAGTAAAATACTTTGTTTTAATTATCATAAAAATTGATCATTTCTCTTTCGTCTCCTTTTTTAATGAGTGTGTTGTTAACATTTCCGACTCCCCCCGCGGGTAATCCATGGCCCCCTAAGGGGCAGCGGCACTGGTCTAGTCAATGTTTTTTAAAGGATAGAGTCTGGATTCTACTCCAAGGGGCAAGGGCGAAATCTCTACTAAATTCGATGCATAAAGAGGACGAGGAAAATTTTATTCCATATGATAATTTCATATTGATAAAAACAAAACATTTTAATATGTGCAAGAAGAAAGATTTAAAGAGGAGAATTTTGCATTTCAATATTAATAATAAGAGAATTAGAATCCTTGTTTAATCCATTATATAAGTCATGAATGGGGAATTCTAGAGCTTTAAGGATCTACCTTCACATATAAGATATTAAAAGCGATTTGAAAAGTGAGCAAAATGGCGTCTTGCTTTCACATTCAAATTATATATTAAGAAAATATATGCATCTATTCATTGAAGCGTTTAGAATTATTTTAATATATATTTATGTAGGGGTAAGACATTCTAAAAATAAGTTACAAAGCCCCAGTTGTTGATTCTATCAAAGAAAAAAATCTCCAGTCCCTGCTCCTGCAACCCTTCCTTGATACAACTCAACAGCCACACCTACAATACTATGTTTTTTTTTCATTCAGGGATACCTAAAATTCTAGTAGGGATGTCCAAAGCAAAAAAAGCTGAAAAGATCCGATTTGTATAAACTTTCAGCCTTTTGCGGCACGTCTAAATGACCTTCGATTGGGCTGAAACTTAAAATTTAAATGTATTATAATTATCTACATAAAGATGATGGAGAATATTGCTGTTTAACTTGATAAGGATAGGGAATTGCAGCCAGGAAAAATCAAATCAGACAAAAACTAGATCAATTTTTATCATATTTATTTGATCGTCGACGTTTCTGACGCCAGTTGCGCCCTTCCTCAGGACAATCAATCGTCAAGAAAATACAGATGGAGGTATTTCTAACGGAAATTTAAATCGTGAATGAAACAATAAAATTTCAATATGTGTGAATGCATTCTTCGATGGCATTGCTTTAAGCACTTTGCAGTCAATCCTGGCGTCCGAAACGTCGACGATCAAATAAATCTGATAAAAATTAATCTAGTTTTTGTCTGATTTGATTTTTCCTGGCTGCTATTCGCTATCCCTATCTACATAATTTTAAGGGGGGTCGCCTTAAAAAAATCTTGAAAATTCAAAATAAGAGCCCTTTTAGAGCACATTTAGACATCTAGAATCTCATATCTTTATTTTTGTTAAAGAAAAAAGCTCATTTTTCTCGACCAGTGTTACTTAAAAAAATTGAATAATTTACGTCAACTTCCAAATTAGCCTAAGCCAGGAGTCGGCAACCCGCATGCGGCTCTTTTATCCAAATTGTGTGGCTCTTGAGCCAGTCCAAAATAGGCCTATATATTTTAATTTTATTGAAACAAATGAAAATTTAATTTATACTTTTCATTCAAACACAATGCTATTTTGAATTGAACATATATTTTAATTTTTATAGGTAAATTATAAAAATTCCATTTAGTAAAAATATGTTTATAAAGGTGTGATGTGGCTCTTGGTAAGACTTTTTTAAAATTATTTAAGTAAAAATGGCTGTCTACTTAAAATAGGTTGCCGACCCCTGGCCTAAGCAGCTCATCTGTTTGTCATTTTCACTAAACATAACTTTACTTTCTAGAACTTGTCACCCCTAAGAGAGTTGGGCCTCTTCCCTTTAGAAAATTCCTTATTTACGCCTGCTCGAGATTAAATTCTGAGAGCGCCACTGACATGATTCTAATAAGGGGTCGACAATCTACTGAGAAAATATTTCATATTATCCGACATGTTTCTAATCTAGCGCTTGGTAGGATAAATATTTCAAAAAATTCAAATTTTAATCTTGTGCAAAATTGACAATCAACCTGCGGTCAATAAAACTTGTGGAGCATTGCAAATTTCTCGCTCCTTTCGTCCATCCTTTTAGAATATTGATTGAAACCACATGGAACGCCAGCTAATCTCTTTTCTTTGGATTCTCCCTTTTTCTCATTTTTGATAATTAATTCCCAATTTTTTTTTTTTTTTTTAATTAATGAAAGGAAATGGATGCTGATGGCGCATAATGTATAGATATATACTTTTAAATATCGCTCTGGCTAATAGGTTTTTTTTTGCGGAGAAACAATTAGTCGCAAACGATTTATCAGATAATAGGATTGGATCTTTTTTTTAGCCTACTGTGATACAAGAGGGAGAGTTTTTATTTAATTTCTCTTTGTGATTAAATAAAAAAAAAATATTATTTCAATTTTGTTTGAATTTTAAAAGAAAATACTTTTTAATTGCCATTTATTTTTTACTTTTTTAATGAAAGAAAGCAAAAGGTTTTTTTTTTATTGATGATTTGAGAATATTGAGTTTTTAATCGCAGAATTAAAAGGTGGCTTTTTAAATTTTTTAGTTTCACTGTTAAATAAATAAAAAAAAAAAATCAGTACAGTATCATTTCGCTGATGCAAGTGCTATACTATTATTTATTTAAATCAATTTTCGAAATTTATCTTTGAGATTATTATCAAAATTAATATCACTTTATATTTTCCTAAAATTTATACGGAATGGGGGCATTGCGTGCACTGGCGCAACTAGGGGGGGGTTAGGAAAAAATTTTTCGTTCCGCGAAAGAGGAAATGTTCAGGGCGGAAAAATTTGGTTCCGCGAAATCAAAATGTTCCGCAGGGCAAATAACTTTGGTTCCGCGAAAAAAATTTTCATAGAAAAATTTTTGAGATCAGCCCCCCCAGGAGAAAATCCTGGTTGCGCCACTGAGTGCGTGACGGGCCCTGGAGGCGGGGGCCCTTACTCTATCCTTTCTCGTATACACAGGGCCTGGCAAAATACTCTAAAACCAGTAAATTACAAGTAAAATACAATGTCCTTGAAAAAAAAGTATTTGAAATAGCTGGTCCCATGGTCCCCCCCAGCCAAATTCTCTAGATACGCCAGGGGCGTAAATAACACCCCGCAATGCGGGGCCCCAACAGGTTAAGAGGCGCAGAGACCCGGGTGCAAAAGTTTCCGCGTCACGGTTCCGCAAAAAAAATTTTTATCGCACGGCGGCAAAAATTCCGTGACCCTAAAAAAAGGTAAAATGATTTTCATGAAAGAGAAAAAATATTTTTCCACAATTTGGTTCCGCAAAAAAAAAAATTCGCACTGCGGAAAAAATTTCGTTTTCCTAATTTCGTTTCGGGCCCCTCTCTCCGAAAAAAATTCTATATACGCCCCTCCAAGAGGGGGCGTCATTCTGTTCCTGAGGGGGGGGGGGGGGCGCCAGTCAATGTAGTTACGCCTCTGAGTTACGCTCATGGAAATTATGCCCTTTCGTGGCGGCACAAGATATCCTCAGATTTTCATAAAAAATTCAGGTTATACCCGCATACGTGCGTTTCGATTTCCAAAAAAAAAAGTTTTTCATTTTATTATAAGGACCCACGACTTCATATAAATAAGACGTTAGGTAAAATTTTAGTAGTTAGAGAAGTCATTGACAGAAGAAAATTTAAAGGTGGCACATTTCAATATTTCTTTATAGAAAATATTGTTTTTTTCAAAATGGTTGCTTGAATTTTAAAGGCATTAAAATGATAGAGTATAGATTATTCGAGCAATTCGAACATCTCCGAAATAAATCTCATGTTGATAATCCCAAGATAAATAGAACTCAATTTCTTGTTTCTGGCAACAAAAACAAATAGATGGTGGGTCATTGGCCATATTGGATCCGTCTCAGTCAGCAATAAATTTCTAACAACAACAAAACAAAAAAAAGATACAGATGCTGTGTAACATCATAGAATAAATCCTAAGTCCTCGAGATCGAAATTGGGATCATCCTTAAGAAAAACACAAACAATGAAGCCTTTTCTACAAATTTATCAAAAGATAAAATAAAATATATTGCAATAATCTTCTATATAAAATACCTGGATTTTCCTTGGAAAATATCTTATTTAATGAAGAATAGAGTCTGACCATACTTCGTTCCATAGAGGGAAAATTAAATAGTGTTAATAATCGTATTTGTAAAGACCCAATAATGATTAAAACAAAAATAAAGTTTCAATTGTTAGAATTT